>MVAK01000035.1:19947-160434 GCA_014825535.1 Cystofilobasidium bisporidii | reverse complement strand
CGGGGGTCATGCAAGCACACAGGGCCCTGAGAGCGGCCTACAGGATCAGCTTCCGCCCCGCGCAGCCATGCAGGCGCCTCTCGGGCGCGCTTTTCCCCCAAAGGCCAGGTGGCAGTTTCCTGACACATCCGTCATCTCCGACGCTATCCATGTTCATCACTGATGGAAGGGAAGGAAGCTCCTATGGGCCCTGGCCAAGGGAGAAGGCGGTCGAGATGGGCGTATGCGCATGCCCTTCACTTGCACAGCGAGCCTCGATGCCGATGCGCCGACCGACTTGGAGTCTGCGCCGCGAGCCACTCTTCTCGCTCGGTCGACAGACTGGACTGACGATCGACCGTCGGCGTGCGCGCGCGGGTCGTCGTCTTGCCTCCGTCCGCCCTTCTGACGACCATCTCTCCCGATAGTCAATCCGTTCCACCATGTCGTCGAACGCGCTCCCCTCGCCCGAAGAACTGTCGTCGCCGGCGCTGCTGCTCGAGGTCTGGCTTGAGATCCTCGGCCTGCTCGAGTACGACACGCTCGTCACCAAGATTGGCGTGCTCAACCACGCCTGGGCCCGCCTACTCGCCGCCCCGCCGCTCGCTGGCCGAACGTTCCGAGCCATGCCGGACGAGGACCAGGTCGCTGCCTGCCTAGCGCACGAAGGGCGCGGGCTCGTACGCCACCCGCTGTTCAGCCGCGTGCACTGGCTCTGCAAGTCCACGTACGACGATCTTTGCCTGACAGGCAGGTCCAGCGTCCGTCTCGCCGACATCGTAGCGCAGGACGACAAGGCGACGTCGCCGGCCCTTACGTCGGTCGTCGTCGTCGCCGACGAGAACTACCCGCTCGAGCAGCGCGTCATTGTCAACTCCGAGGGCGTCACGGTCCGCCAGGTCTTTGAGGCCTGGTGCGAGGCGACCCACGCGCTCGTCCCGGCCGACTTCAACGAGTTTGAGTGCATCCACTGCGGCCGCGAGAGGGCCTGCGACTTTTGCGCGTCGCCCGACCTGCGATGGCACCATCTGCTGGCTCGGGATGGTGGCGAGATGCTTTGGGCGCTCGTCAAGAGCGAGGTCCGCGACGGGCGCGTCGTCCTCAGGCGAGCGATGGGACTCGATGACTTGATCTCCAACATCCTATCCATCATCCCCAGGTTCAACCCTGGCGATTTCGACGCCATGTTCGGATCATGACGCCGGGCCATGCGGGCAGCAGTAGTCGCGACCCAGCCGTTCGACAGTACGTCTGGACGCTTTCTTGCCGCTGTCACTCCCTGCGCAGCTGACAACCGATGACCTGGCCGTACCCCGCAGACCAAGACCGGGCCAGATGTTGAGCAGGAGAGGAAGGCGAGAGGGAAGGGAGTGCGCCGGCAGCATCCATGTCCTTTGTCCGTCTGTTCTGGTCTCGCGCCTTCTCTAAAAGCCGACAGATGGCCCGCCCTCGAGCATGCGTTCCTTTGCCTCAGCCAGTCAGCGAAGTCAAGACGTCAGCTTAAGTCAGCACCTCCTCGTCCACCGCAGCGCATCCCTCGCGCCTTCCCAAGCCTGCCCGACTCCATGCCCCAAGAGACGCCTGTGCCCCGCCCAGTGCGCGAGGGTCCCCCGAATCATATCAAGGCGTCATGGGAATGCCAGAAACAGGAGAGCCGGATTGGTGGGGGTTTACTCCGACTTGGTCTCCTCCTTCGTCTCGCCGGTCTTCCTCTCCTTCCGTGCGAGCAGCGCCTTGCTGTGAGACGCAAAGCAAAGCCAAAGGCAGAGAGGGCGTCAGCTCGCCTGATCTTGGATCGAGTGCAAGGAGCACGAGAGCGACAGGTCAAGAAAAGAGGGAAAGGGTACGCACCGGTCGTTGTCGAGGTGGATGGAGGTGATGACGCAGTTGGACGGGTGGATGCCGACGGGGACGGTGGCGCCCGACGACTTCTCGATCGTGAGCCGCTCGATGTGGATCACGTACTTGGCGCGGTAGACCTGGACGACCTTGCCCTCGCGGCCCTTGTACTTGCCCCGGGTCACCTTGACCTCGTCGTTCTTCCTGATGGGGAGCGAGCGAGCCTGGCAAAAGACGAAGCGAGGGCAAGGCCGTCAGCCCTCCTGCAACGAAGTGAAGTCGCCAAAGCCGCAACGGCCTGAGCAAGCAAGGCCTGAAAGTAAAGAGGGGGGACGCACAGAGTACTTCTCGCGGAGCTCCTTGGCCAGGGTGGTCGACATGATCTTACGTCGGACCGACGAAGGAGCGTCGAAGTGCTCCTTGCGCGACTTGCGTCGGGAAGAGTGGACGTCTGAGCAAGGGCGGCGCGAGAGGCGTCAGTTGATGGGTCCGGAGCAACAGGCTCTGGCTGGGCGGTCGGACGACGGCAGGCAGGGGCAGCAGGCGGGCGGCGGCGAGCGGCAGGCAGGTTGACGGGCGGGCTGGGCAGGCGAGGCTGGGTCGAGCTGCTGGAGGACGAGGGGCGCCAATCAAGGTGCTAGGACAAGCCTGACAGGGCAGGGGGACAGGGCCTGGAGGGAGGAAGGCAGTGTGCTGGACCCGTCGCTCCTACGTCCCTGTCGAGACAAGTCCCAACCTGCCCTGCCCTTCCTGCGCCGAGCTGCCGTCCAGCCTGACCTCTCGTCCAGCGATGCGGCTCCCTCCAAGCACGTCTCCAGTACGATGCCCCCTCCCGTTGCTGCCGATATAAGTCGGTCTGGCGTCCGTGTCCGTAATCGAGCTTGAAGGTCCGCATGCCCGCCAGCCTGCCAGCCTAGGTTGCCTGCGTGCCGTAGCCTGCCGCACTAGGTCCGACCAGCCCAACAGCACCAGACGAGTAGCCAGGTTTTTCTAGGGAGCTCACCTGCGTTCTGCTTCATCCTGGAGCGAAGAAGATGTCGGAGGTCAGGGAGGTCTGCGTTGGTGTAGTGGAGATGACGGAGGAGAGGAGGTCGAGCAAGGACGTACTTGGGCTGGCTTGAGGAAGTGACGGCGGTCAGGTAAGGGGTCGGCACCAGCTGAGTCGAGAATCGGTAGGGGCGAGCGGCGGGCGGGCGGGCGGGCGGCGGCGGCGGCGGCGGGCGGCAGGGCCCTGCGCAGCGGCCCCAAGCGGCGCGGCGCGGGGACGAAAAGGCTAGGCACGCGCGCGCGCGCGGGCAGAATTTTGCACGAGCGGGGTTCTGATTTTCCCAGATGAGCAACGTCCAGCCGACCCTAAACAACGCCTCGTCCTGGTCGTCGGTCTTCGCAGAGGCACAGTGTCGGAGCGGCAAGTTGGTCGAGTCGCAGCCAGAGTACGAGTGTGCACACGCGTCTCGACATCGGCGCGATAAGCGATCGCGCGCTCGCGCCAGACGTCAGGAATGGGATGGAAACGTCATGACGAGCATGTGGGTGGAACGACGACAGCAGCGAGCTGCGGGCGCCTGCGCGACGACGAAGACGAGGGAGGAAAGGTGGGGCATCTAGTCGGCCGAAGGAGCGAGCGAAGGCATTTGAGGAAGGATTTTGTTGGAACAAGGGCGCGGTGGATGAGAGAGGGGAGAGAGCGGCCGAGGGACGGAAGAGAGGGGCGTTGCGTTAGGGATACAAAGAGAGTGAGAGTGGGGCGGGCGAAGAGGGTGGTTCGGGGAAGGGCGCGAGTGACACAGGGTGCGTGGTGGAGAAGGATGGCAGACTTGAGGGCGTTGCAGCTGGGCAGGGGGCATTATGCGAGCTGTGGAGTGGGGCAGAGCGTCAAGAGGGATTAGTGCCCACCGTAGCCAAAGAGGGAAGCGAAACGCAAAGTGAGGGAGACGTACGTAGTTGAACGTGTCGCGCGCGCCCTCCTGGCGCTCGAGGTACTCCTTCTCGACCAGCACCTCGATCTGCTTCTTGATGAGCGTCACATTCGGCTGGAAGCGAGCCGACACGATCTGCGTCACCTCGCTCAGCAATGCCTGTGGTGTGCGAAGCAACAGGGGGCAGAGCAAGAAGGGGGTCAGCGACATGAGTGCCGCGCAAGTGAGAAACCGGGGCCGGAGAGGACGCACGTTGTGCTTCATCGTCTTGCGCGACTTCATGACACGGACGATCGTCGCCTGGATCAGGAACTTTCGGTCCTCATCGACGTCCTTGAGCAGCTGAGCATTCTCGGCCTTGGCCTCGCTCTTGATCGGCTGGTTCAACGGCAGGCGGATCTTCTTGTTCTTGAAGTCTGGGGTGCGTGAGAGGGAAGGGGGCGGACGGCGGGCGAATGCAGGTCAGCAAGACATGCTTGGGCTCGCATATGAGCGTCAAGAGGAGGGAGGCGAAGGCGCACTGTAGTTGAGCTCAAAACTCTCCTCGCCGTCCTCCTTGACCGTCAGGAGCAGCTTGACCTTGAGCAGCGGGGCGAGCGCACCGCGGAGCGTCTGGTCGTTGAGGCTCGTCGCCGTCTGCAGCTCCTTGTACGTGAAGGCGTCGGCCGAGTTAAACTGGCACAGGATCGCGAGCTGGTAGAGCGACACCATGAGAATGTACGACTGGCCGAGGTAGCGCGTTCGCATCTCGGCCTTCGAGTGGTTCCACAGCCACGTGAGCTTGCGGCCGCTGTGCGGATGCAAGCGAAGAGGGCCAGGCGGTCGGTCAGAGTCGGAAGGGTAGGCAAAGTCTGAAAGCCAGGAGATGGGCACGCACGAGTGTTTCGAATTGTAGTAGCGCACGAAACGGTCGTAGTGCTTGGCGAGGTCGGCCGGGATCGTGTAGTCGGTCGGGTTGGGCTGGACTGGCCAGAAGCCCTGGCCGAGGACGGCAACGCTGATGTCGACTGCGATGGGGCAAAGAGGAAGGGGGGCAGGATCGAGACGTCAGCAGGCTGTGCTGCTTGAGCGAAGCGACGCTCGCCGATATAGAGCTAGGAGGAAGGGAGGACGCACCGTCAAGCTCCTTCGGGTCGTGCGTCTGCTGCATCTTTTCGTTGAACTGGTCGCTGAGGTCCTTGCTGAGGTTCATGTCTGCCGACGCGACCAAAACAAGAGAGCCGGGGGCCGGGGAAGGGGGGTCTTGTCAGTCAACCAAGGCGGGATTTGGGATTCCACGGCCGACAGCCGGCGCACGCACCAGTGAACATGCGCTGTAGCTTGCTCGTGTATTCGAATCCGGCCGCCTCCTTGAGCTTGGTGATCATGCTCGCCTCGGCCTCCTCCGAGATCGACTGGGCGTTGATGAGCCGGCGCGAAAGCATCTTCGAGTAAAACTTCTGGAACACGTCCTTGTCCTCAAGATACTTGAAGATGGCCATCTGCGTCCGCGGAAAGAGGGATCCGTCCGCCAGCGAAGGATGGCTGTCAGCGACAGAATGTCGAGGTACCTGTGGGGCGTGGGCAGGAGTGAGGACGTACCACCTGGTTGAGGCCCTCCTCAAGGTCGGCCGCCTCGCCTGCGCGGTTGGTCCGCTTGAGCAGCGCGTCAGTGTGCCGGGCGAGGAACTCTGGGCTCTTGTTGGCAGACTGGTTGCCGGCCGCGTCCTTGGTCGCCGCGTTCGCGTTGACGTAGTCCTTGCAGGCCTGGTGGTTGGGGAAGGGGGGAGGGGGAAAGGCAATTTGATATGGGCGTCAATTGTCGGGCACGCACAGACGCAAGGGAGGGCGAAAGACAGAGATGGCACCTTGTCGAGCGACGCAACAAAGCCCGACTCGCCGCGGAAGCTGACGTTGACGACCTCGAGATTGCGCTTGTGCACCTCGAGCAGCGCCTCGATGTAGAGCTTTGGCTGGACGGCCTCGCCCTTCTTGCCCGCGTCGTCGTCCTCGCCGCCCTCGTCGTCCCCGCCGGCCCCGGCCGCCGCGCCCGCCGCCGGCTTGGCCGTCAGCTTCTCGATCGCCGACAGCCCAGCCCGACGGACGTGCTCCTCGAAGCGCTTGCGCAGCGGCTCGAGGCCCTCCGGGATGCGTGCGAGCAGGCCGTACATGCGCGCGAGGTCTGGGTGGGGAGCGTACAGCGGGTTCGTTTGTCAGCACCAGGTAGGAGCGCGCGACTCGGGAGGCGCAGGAGAAAGTCGCGGCCGCACCCTCCGACTTGTTGTAGTCGAGCAGGTTCTGGAACTCGTCCCAGAGCAGTTCGGCGTGGGCGCGAATCAGGACGTCCTCGCACGTGCTGACGAGCTGGGGGCGCACCAAGACGAAGTTGTGTCAGCCAGAGCGCGGACGAGAGGCAAGGAGAGAGGCCTGCCGTGAGGACGTCCGTCGCGAACGCAGTAACTCACCGCCTTGCGCGTCTCCGAGTGCAGGTACTTCTCAACGCGCTCCTCCTCCTCGCGCAGGCGCTCCTCGGCCCTCCTGAGGTAGTCGCTGACCGAGTGGGCGGCGACAAACGCGTCGCTCTCGGCCTTGTAGAAGGCCCGTGTCGCCTCGAGGAACGGCTGCTCAAAGTGCGCCTTGTACAGGTCGAGGTTCTGGCGGTTGGTGTCGTTGGCGTCGAGCCCGAGCGACACTGCAAGGGAGGGAAAGGGAGGGAAGACAACGTCAAGACAGTCTTCCGGCGTACAGATGATGGCGCTGTGGCGACGGGCGACGCCCAGTCCCTCCCCCTTCCCCCCCCCTTCGGGGCCCACAATGCGCGACACACGCAAAGGGAACACGACGTACCAAACGAGTCGACGACCTTCTTGACGAGCCCCGTGTCAATCTCCTCGCCGTGGCGCTGCTTCTCGACGAGCGCAAGGACCGCGCTGGCGAGCTTCTTGTTCTTTTTCTGCACCTGGAGGAAGAAGCAGTCGCGCCACTGAACGAGGCCGAGCTGTGCGCGGCGTGAGAGCGACAAACGCAGAAGGCGGTGAAGAGAGGGTGGAGGCGGTCGTCAGCGTTTTGATCCGACTGGGATGAGGGGGAGGGCTGAAGTCGCAGGCGGCCAGCTGTAGAGAGAGCAAGGAAGGGGGCAGGAGACTGACAATGTAGATTGTGTAGACGCCCTTGCGGCCCTCGTCCTTCTCGCGCTTGACCCAGTGCCGGTTGAGGTACGAGAACAGCCGGTTGACATAGTTGGCCCCGGTCGTGTAGCGCGTCCACTCGGCTGCGTAGTACTGCAGCAGCGGAAGGTCCGACAGCGAGTCTGACGACTGATGGGCGATAGGCACGGTTAAGAGAAAGAAGGGGAAGGGGGGGGGGGGTCAGCGGGCACGTCGCCTTGGAAAGGCGCTGGCTGTAAGAGGGATCCGTCGCGAGGCCATGCGAGCGATGGCGGTCGAGCGCACCTTGTTGAGCGTGTCGAGGTGCGCAGCGTAGTACTTGGTCAGGTTCTGATAGAGGTCGGCGCCCATCAGGTGCGCCCCGCCTGGGATGACCAACCGTCGTCGAGACACTGTGTCAGCCATCGATGTTTCAGATCTGCCTGCGGCCCGGAGGGCATCCGTGCGAAGAGCAGCTCGGCGCGGCACAGAGCCTTGGTTGGCGAGGGCGGAGAGGGAGAGGAGAGGAAGGACGCACTGCGCGCCGAGCCCATCCCGAGGCCGGACGCCGACGGTGCCGACGGTCGCGTCTGCGTGCAGTAGTTGTACGAGACGGTGTAGAGTGACATGTAGTACGAGTAGGATACGCCGGTATGGAGGCTGTTGGTGGGCCAGCCGAGGGTCGTGTGCGGCCGTGCAGCAATAGGAGGGGGGTGGGGAGGGCGGTCGAGGTGGCGGAGCAACGGCGAAGAGGTGGGGCCGAGGCCGAAGGCGGTGAGCGAGCAGCCGACAGGAGAGGACGCGGAGAGGTGGGTGAGGGACCCGAGACAGAGTGTGGGCGAGCGGCAGCGGTCGAGGGCGGGCGAAGCGAAGCAAGGGGAGGTCGAGGAGGAGTAGGTAGGTGGGGTCAGCGCTCGGTCCTCGCGCCTCGAAGGCAGCTCCGACGGCAGCAACCCCCCCCCATACAATGGCTGGCCAAGACCCTCTCTGCCATGCTCAAGCTCCTCCTCATCCCACATTTCGAAGGCCCGCCGATGGACAATAAGGGAGGCCAGAGCACGCACGAGGCAGCCCTCAACGCCGTCGTTGAGGTTGATGCCCTCTGCGCCAACCTCTATGGCCGCGCGCACGCATCTCTCCCACTCCTTCCGGCTTGCAAGCCCCCTCGTCCACAGGTCCTGCTCCTCCGCGACACCGTCGCACGACCAGGAGTCAGAGACGTAGGAGAGGTGCACGCACTGGAGCATGATGTGGTCAACGCCATCCTGGAGGAAGGCCCAGCTGGTGGCGAGGTCGGCCGTCGCCCTGGGTCCCGGTGTGCGCAAACCCGACCACACCGCCGCGTCGTGGGTCAGCCTCTCGGGACCGAGGACGGAGAGGACGCCAGAGGGCCGAAAAGGAGACGCACGGAGGAGCTACCGGGTCTGATGCTGAGGCCATGAAGTGGTACGTATGAGAGAGTGTGTGAAGGCAGGGACGGACGGACGGACAGAGGTGGTCAAGTGAGGTCAAGCAGGTCCAGCGCGCGCGAGAGAGAGAGATGTCAGCCTGGCGCCCGAGGCCATCCCAGCTCGACCTCCATAACATCGACCACGACCACCTCCATCCCTGTGCTCTCGTTGCTCCCTCGGCAGGTACCCCTTTCTTGAGTGGCGCGCCATGTCGACCGACAAGGAGGCCGTCCGGCTCGCCTTCCACATTATCCAGCACAACTTTGGCCCCCTCGTCGGCGTGCGTGCCCTGTCTCTCCTCACTCGCCTCGTGCAGCTCGCTGACCCTCCTTCGTTTGCTGCTCTCCAACTGCCCTTCTGCTCCCTCTCTGCTCTCCGGTGCTGGTCTTGCCCCCTTCCACAGAAGGTCGCCCGTCCGCTCCTCCACCGCGGCCTGCTCACGCTGCCCCAGATCCACAAGCTCTCGCTCCTCCCGCCCTCGGCCGGCTCGCTCCTGCGCGCCGCCTTGCTCCTCCTCGCCCAGCACAACCTCCTCTGGGTGACGCCCTCGTCCACCCCTGTCGGCGAAGACGCCTACGAGCTCAACACGCGCGCGGTGTTTGACCTCGAGCGAGTTGGGCGGGCGGTCGAGGGCGCGCGGGCCAAGTGGGGGGACGAAGCGGCCGAGGTGGTCGAGCTCCTCGCCGGCAAGGGCAAGGCTTGCCTCGCAGAGGTCCTCGCCGGCCTGACGGGTGCAGGGGCCGGTGGGCTCGAGACGCGCGAGGTGCAGGAGGAGGTCGAGGAGGAGGTCAGCGGGTCTGACGACGACGAAGACGAGGACGAGGCCGCTGGCGAGCTGCCGTCGGACGCCTCGAACGACGACGAAGACGACGACAGTGGCTCAGGCACGAGCGACTCTGACGCCAAGCCGTCGTCGAGCGGCCGGTCAAAGTCGACGGCGCGCAAGGCAAAGTCGCGGTCCGGCAAGCGCCCGCTCAAGAAGGGCGAGTCGGTGGCGCGCTCCAAGCGCAAGGTGATGTCGGACCCGTCGTCTGCGTCGTCCGACGACGACGACGACAGCGATGCGTCAGAGTACGCGTCGGACGGGTCGGGCGCGACGCGCAAGCGCAAGCGGTCAGCCGGGTCCAAGGACAAGAAGGCGACGGGCAGCAGCAAGTCGAAGCGGGCCAAGAAGGACGCAGGGGGCAAGGGCTCGACGAAGGGCAAGAAGGCGGCCGCAGGGGGCAAGGCAAAGGGCGAGAAGAAGCGCAGGACGGTCAAACGCTTGGTGACGCGGACCGTGCTCGTCTCGGGCCAGGGCATGGACAAGAAGCGTGCGTGGGCTCCTTTATCGCCGCGCCGCCTCTCTCATCAGCTGGCGCCAAAGCGCTGACCGAGCCCGGCGCGCTCTCTCTCATAACTCCTTTCCACTCACACAGGCGCAGCCTCCATCGAGCGAACCCTCATCACCCTGCTCGAGACCTCGCACATCCTACCCGCCCACCCCTCGCTCCTGACCTCGCCCAACTACCTGCGCGCCTCACTTCGCGCCGATGAGCTCTCGCGCCTCCGCGGCGTCATCGCGCCCAAGGACCGAACCGAGGCGTTTGCAAGGGCCAACGTCCGCATCGGCGAGATCCGCGACCAGTGGTGGGACTGGAAGCGAGGCTTGCTGACAAAAAAGTGCGCCTGTGCCGCCTCAATCTCTTTCCCTCTCTCTCTGCTTCGACCCTCTCGCGCGCCAACTGACGGTCCCACCCCTTTCGAATGGCGCGGCCAGGAATGCCAAGCCGCTCAAGAAGACGGGCAAGACGAACAGCGCCGCCCTCCCCGACGATCCTGACCAGATTGACCCGGCAGCCTACTTCTACGTCAACTTTGACAAGTTCGGGCTGATGATGCGCAATGAGGTCCGTCCGTCTGCCCGAGCCAACTGTCGAGCGCCTGTCGCCCTGCCCGACTGGTGTCAGCCCCTGACGCCCTCTCGTCTCTCCTTCGTGCCCGCGTGCCCTGACGACAGCTCGTCGTCAAAGCCGCGGCGGACCGGCTCAACCCCGAAGCGTCGCAGGTAGTGCTTGCCGTCCTGTCGGCCATCGACAGTCAGCCGTCCTCGCTGCTCCAGACGCAGTCGGCCCCGGTGACGGTCCACCAGATCGTCCACCACCTCCCGCCCAATCTCAAGCTCCACCGGGGCATCTTCGACCCCGCCTCGGTCCTGACGGCCTCGTCCTCCCCCGTCGAGCTCGTCGCGTGCTACTGCGCGCTCCTCGCGGCAGAGGACAACCCGACGGCTTCGGGCGCCCGGACGCAGATCCTCGCAAAGGTCAAGGGCGCGCGCGACTCAAGCGCCAGCTACGCCATCGAGTTTGAGGGCGTCTGCAGGCGGCTCAAGGGCCGCGTGCTCGACAGCGTCGTCCGCGAGCGCTGGGGCGACGACGCCGGTCGAGTGATGGCCGTCGTGCTCAAGAACGGAAAGATGGACGAGAAGCACGTGCGTTTACATTCCGCGCTGCTGCTGCTGACGTCCTCGCCCGCGGCTGACTTTGCGTTGCCTCGTGCGCCTGACGAGCCTGGCAGATCTCAAAGGTCGCCATGCTCGCCCCGAAGGACGTGCGCGTCATCACGGCCGCCCTCTCCGCCTCGTCCCTGCTCGAGCTGCAGGAGGTCCCGCGCTCGGCCGACCGTGCCCCGTCGCGGACCTTCTACCTGTGGCACGTCGACCTCGCCCGGGCGTACGCCGCCATGATCTCGCACCTGTACAAGACGATGGCCAACCTGATCCAGCGCAAGGCGGCCGAGCTCGAGAAGAAGCGCGGGCTGGTTGAGCGCCGGAACCGGGTAGACGTCCGCGAGAGCGGGGGCGAGCTCCTCGGCGAGCTCGACAAGAAGGAGGGCAGGGAGCTCGACGACAAGCTGGCGAAGCTCACTCTGGCCGAGATGAGGACCGGTGCGACTACATTCTTCTTCCCCTCGTCGCTGGGCTGGGAGGGCAAGTAAGCTCACGCGCCCGTTCTCCGCCCCCATCCGATCGTGGGATCCTTGCTCTACCAGACATGAACGTCTTCATCCTGCGCGACTTGCCAGGCGGCCCTGTCGGCTCTACCCAGTACGTCCATCTGTGGCTTGCCTCCCTTCTTAACCCGACGTCTCGTTGACTGACCACCACCTTTCTCGCTCGCCAGGGTCGACGTCTTCGACAAGGCCTGATCGCATGCCGTACATCATCATCTCGATCCGCGTCCACTCGCCGCAGCGCAACGCTGACCAGTCTTCAAGACAGATGACTCGCTGACGCACAAGGAGAGAGGGCGACCTCATCCGATGGCAGGCCGAACACCTACATTTTTCAAAGCGCTGGTCGGAACTCTGCGTCTGCGCGCGATGGAGCCTTGCGTCAGCGCATGGCATGCCAATGGGCGAAAGATAGGGGCGGAACCTCGACACGCCCTGTCGAGCAAGCGCGCGGTCCGGGCTTCAATGAACAGCAGCCTGAGAGCCGAGTTGTGGCCGACGGGCGCGTGAGGCAGCGGCGGCGCGATTTCGAGAACGGCGTGTGTCGACCGGATGCCCCACCGGACGCGTTCAAACAACGGGTGGAGCGCAAGCGTACGGCCCTTGGGCAGGTGCGCTCAAAGCTTGTCCGGCCGAGGCGACTCCTGTCATGTCGACCCGGCGAGCGGCCTCGAAACTCGCTTTCAACCTCTGCCTCGCGCGTCTCCGCACGTCTCGTTGTCCACGCGCGCTTCCCGTTCCCTCCCAAGGCCAGTCGATGTCTGTCCCTGTCTCACGTCCCAGACTGTCCTGCCGGCGGGGCCGCTTAGCAGACTCGAGCTTCACGTCTTTTTGCTCGCGTTCTGACCGTCACCAGAGCTGGACGAGGGGGGAGCGTAACAATCTTGGTGGTACACGCGCGAAGAAGGACAAGACAGGTGGAAGGGGCGATGCGAAGGGCGGGGCGGGCGAGCGTCGTGCGAAAAAAGGACAGGACAGGTCGGGCGAAGCGCGCCCGCTGCGAGTGCGTTTGTACGTGTAGGGAGAGGCGATCAGTTGAGGTAGCCGCGACACCTCGACGAACCGCAGAGGCAGACGATCTGCAGCCGAGATGAGAGGCGAGAAGGTGATTTTGGTCAGAGGCAGTGCCGAGGGAGGGAGGGAGGGAGGGCCGACCAGGACCACGAAGGCAGAGAGATGGTGCACACACCTTGTCCTCCTCCTCGGGGAAGTTGTAGTTGTAGAGGATCTCATCGCCGACCTCGATATTCGACTTTGCATAGATGACGATCTTTTTCTGAAGGGACGGGGCACGGAGGTCAGCATGGGGCGGGATCGCACGGCAGCGACGACAGACTGGACGAACCTCGCCGTTGATGGTGATGATCTTGGCGATGCAATTGGGCGTGCAGGAATGGTTTATGAGGCGACTGCAGAGGAAGAAGGGAAAGAGTTGAATTGTCGTGTCAGCGACGAATTCGAGGGGGACAATGGGGAGTATGGCGACAACGCACCCGAGGTTGCCCTTCAGCGTGGCGTCCACGACGCTCTCGTCGTCGATCCGGAACAAGTACGAGCTGCCGATCCCGATTCGCTCGTAGTGCTTCTCGCGCTTGTCGGCGACGGCGGCGCGGATGACCTCGCCAACATACTCGATCACCATGTCGTTGACGGGGATGGCCTCCATGGCAAACAGGCCCCAGTCGTGAATGCGCGACTTGCCAAATCGGAGCTGCTTCTTGCGCGTGCGCAGCTGGTTGAACGACAGGACGTCGCCGGCTTCGGCCACGCCCTTGCGGTTCTGGTCCATGCCCTGCACGAGCCGGCGCGTCTCGATCCGGTTCGACCGACCGTTCGAGATGGCCGCCGCCTTCGTCGCGTCCGTCTCGTCGACGACGGCCTGATTACGCTGCAGGTACGCCGCCTTTTCGCGCTCGGGGATCTTGCGGTAGCCCTTGGTGCGGAAGCAATGGCGGTCCTCTTCCTCCTCGTCCTCCAGCTCTTGCACCTGCTCAGCCTCGCCCTGCTCGCCATCCTCGCCGTCGACGACCTCGTCGCCATTGCCGCTCGCGCGTACGACAGGCTTGTCCGCCAGCGCCGAGTCGACGCTCGTGTCGGTCGCGTCGCCATCCGAGGCGCCGTCGTCAATGGACGGCGTGCCGTGCGTGTCGGCCAGCCGGCGCTTTTCCTCTTTGAACGCCTTGCGAGCGATGCGCCGAAGCAACCACAGGTCCTCGTCGTCCGGCTCATAGCCGTCGATGACCGGCCGACCCGTCGGCGCCATGGCGGCGGGTCGATTGCTGCCCTTGGGCTCGGGCTGACGGTCGATCGCTTCGGGTCCGTCGACCTCACCAGTTGCGGTGGCGTCCTTGGCGTTCTGCTTCTTCTTCGACCCCTTCCCCTTCTTGCCACCCTTGCCCTTCTTGGCCTTGGACTCCTTGGGCTTGGATGCGGCGGCTTTCTTGGGCTTGGACGACGTCGGTGGCGGGCGGCGGTGGTCGAGATCGAACGGAGGCAAGCCGACGGGTGTCGGCGGCTCGTCCTTCGTCGCCAACGGAGTCGGAGGGAGGAACGCAGTGGTCCTAGGAGGAAGCGCAGGCGAGAGTGGAGGCGGCGGCAGCAGCGGACGCTTGGTTGGGGGCGGCAGCTCTTCGTCCTCGTCCTCTCCCTCGCTCTCCAAGTCGCTCCGCGGGACCGGCTTCTTTTTGGGCGACAGCTTGGGCGACTTGCCCGGCGGCGGCGTCCGAAGGTCATGCTCGCCCTCGCCCTCGCTGCTGTCAGTGTAGTCCCTGCTGAGGCGAGGCTTCTTGATTGGCCGACCGGACGGCTTGTCCTCGTCGGTCCGCTCCGTCTCGTTCTCCTCAGACTCAAGGTCGGATCGCCGCCGCTCGCTCTCCGACGGCGAAGGCGTCGCGCGACGGAAGATGTCGAGCTTGTTCTTTGAGGACAACTTCTTCGCCGGGTGGCGAGACTTGGGCGGCGGGCGGTCATCGTCGTCGTCATCGCTGGAGTGGGCGGCAGCAGCACGCGCCTTTGCCTGCTTCTTCTTAAGCTTCTTGAGTGGCGACTCGTGAACAGTCGGGCCCGTCGGCGCAGATTTTGGGCTAGGCTTCGGCGGCAGGCCGGGCTTCTTCTTGAAGGTCAGCGTCTTCTTGACCGCCGAGCCGGCAGGCGTGTCGGCGGCCGAGGACCGTCGAGGCGAGTAGGCGCCCTCGCCAGCGCGTCCGGGATCATCGTCCTCGGAAGCCGAGTCGTCGAGCCGAACGACGCCGGACACGCGACGGTGCGGCGATGAGCCATGGCCGTTCCAGCGATGCACAGGCGTCGAGTCGGAGGCGACGTCGTTGACAGAGCCGGGCTCGTTGACAAAAGGGCTGTCGGTGAAGGACGACTTGGAGATGGACGCCGCCGGGATGGACGGGCGCATGGGAGGCTGCGGAGCATGCTGCGACCGCTGGCCATACCCTCGGCCATTGGCGTACGAGTGCGCGTTGTAGGTTGAGCGCGAAGGGTCCGTCACCTTGAACTTGTGCTGACTAGGGTGCGACGATCCGCCGCCCGGGTGACGATTCTGGACGTTGGACGCGCCGAACGGCATCGCCGCCGCACGACCCCCGTAGTGGCTGGCGCCGGGCCGGAAGTTGGGGTTTTGCGAGAACTGTTGGTGCTCGTGGATGGGCGGAGCAGGCCCGCGGCCGCCGGACGCCGGACCCGCAGGCGGGCGATGCAAGAGACCGTGGCCCCACGGCTCGGCGTGTGCTCGGGCCGGTGCGTTCTGCCACGGCTGCGGATGATGCGGCGGCGGCACCTGAGAGATGGCGTGCGGCATCGGGGTCGAATGAAAAATTGGAGGAGGGGCGGATGCAGTGGATTGCGCTGGCGGCGGAGGGGGAGGAGGCGGTGCCAACAGTTGACTCTCGGCCTGCTTGAGGAGCTTGCCCTCCCCGTCCAGCACAACCTCAATCTTCTCTCCAGAGACGTTGTGGCCCACGCCCACAGTGGCGCCGGTCGTCTTCTGTGCGACGTGCTTGGCGATGTCGTGGGCTGTCGCCAACGAGCCCCTCTTGATCGCGCGCTCGTCAGGCTCCGCATAGACGACGCGGCAGATGCCGAGAGGGATCATCAGGCGGTTGTGGGGTATGTCGAGGTCGGCAATCTTGCCGTACTGACTGAAGAAGGTACGAATGTCTCCGCTGGTCGTGAGCGGCGACAGGCCCTTGACGAAGACAGCGGTCGCCGGCGGCGGCGGTTTAGACCACATCGAGTGCTCGTCCCACTGCATCAACGTGCGTCAGAACGGGACCCAGCGTCAGCAGCTGGTACAAGGCTGCGGGGAGGTCACAGGGCAAGATTTTGGCAACGCACCTCCCACACAGGCACTTTGAACCACTCGACGACCTCGGGCGCGTACTTTGGCCGGAATGGCTTGCCGAGCTTGTCCAGCCGAGGGTCCGGTAAGTCGGCGCGCGGGTGTCGGAAGCGATCTTCTGGAGGCGGGGGAGTCGGCTCACGCGGAGGAGGTGGAGGGGGTGTGAGTGGGCGTGGAGGAGGAGGAGGAGGAGGAGGAGCCGGAAGGGCCGGTGGGGGTGTCGGCGGTGAAGGTGGTATCATGGCGCGTCGTCTTGGCGGGGGCGAGGGTGTCCGCTGCTGGGAAGTCGCTCGCTGCGGGCTGTACGCGCGCGAGAAGCCCTTGTACCTGCCTGGTGACGGATCGACGTCGGCTCGCCTGAACGAGGGCGGTGGCGACGGCGACAGCGCCCTTGGGCGGTGGTACGACGACGAGGCAGTCTTTGAGTCTGGACGCGCGGCGGACGCAGGCAAGCGGGTTGGCGACGACGGTCGACGCTCACGATCATCTCCTGCCGGCTGGACGGTGGACGATACGACAGACCTACTCGGCCTGGACGGAGCGTCCCATAGGTTCAAGCGCCTGGTGGGGTCAAACGATGGACGGCTCGAGGCCACGCCGTTGCGAGCAGGGTCGTTCCGCCGAAGGTCGTCGGCGTGGCTGCTCGACGGCTGGGAGTAGGCGTTGCTGCCGCTGCTGCTGCTGCTGCTGCTGCCGCCATAGCAAAGGGGATGGGGCAACTCATGCGGTCAGTATCCCGCACAGCGGTGACAGCAGGATCAAGAAGACGCTCGACGCACTTGTAGCTCGGCTTGCTAGGTCTGGAAGGGTAGGGTGCATGAGTTGGGGGCAGATCGAGCGTGTCGTGGTCCCCCGACCCGCGGTAAGCTCGTGGCCTGCTGGGCGCTCGCTTGTCCATCCAGTCTCGGTCGGCCTTTTCAAGTCCAGAGCAAGGGAAAGGGAAGAGAGGCCCTTCCGGACGAGGGCTGGATCCCGGGCAGGCTGCGAGCAAGAAGGAAAGGAAGAGCGCGTCAGGAGGGGCAGGCTGCAGGCTCGGACGCGTGCGAGGAGGCTGGCAGCGTTCGAGGAGACGATGGACACGCACAGGACGTCAAAGCGTATCCCTTCTCGAGCGATGCGAGAGTCTAAGCTGGGCTGGCCTCTCAGCGTACGTCGTAGGCAATGTCCTAGGACCGAAGAAGCGGGCTGGTCGTCGAGGCGGGTACAAGTTCGAGGGGAGGGACACGTCCAAGGAGGCGCCAGCAGCCACGCCGACTCTTTTCACACTGAGCGTCGACCGACTGTGAGTGCGAGCCTGCGGCAGCTTTCGCCTGGCGTCCGCCCCATCCCTTTCGGACTCGCAGCTTTACAAGGTCCTCGAGGTGCTCCAGGGCTCGCTGACGGATCTCATCTTTGCAGTCGAAAGCGCAACGCAAGTGGGGGGGGGGTGGGGGGCGAACGGGATGCCCGGGTCGCGTGCAGCCCAAGCTCAAGGTCCTGCGCGCCGGCCTCTGGCTGCGCGTGGCTTTCACTCAACCAACGGGTGGCCCAGCGTCGGACGGCCGGGCAGGCAGGATGAGGCGAGGACTACGAACTGACTGACGGGCTGACGTTCAACAGCCTGGCCTGTTCGTCGAGCCGTTGTCGTGGAACAGGGTCATCATGAGCATCTTCGCCGCCGGCCCGGCTCGTCGTCAAAGCCTTCTCGCCACGGCACTTCAGGCCTTTACATGTAGCCCGGAGGGGGCGGTCCATCCTCGGGCCCAGCTGCTCGCGACACCGGTACCGAGCCGCCCTCACCCATGGCTGCGCCCCACGTCGGTGGTTCGTCTATCGGCGGGGGTGGGCCGTCCGGAGGTGCGCCGTAGTCGCCGAACTCGCCGACTGACGGTCCGCCGTTGCTCTCATGGGCGGGGGGCACTCCGGCAAACGGCAGCTCAACGCGCTCGACAATGTACTGGGGTTCGGGCACGAGCGACGTCTTGACCCAGAGCGAGAGGAGGAAAGACCTGTCGAGGACGCCGGGCACGTGAATGGAGCCGTGCTGGGCGAGCTCGGGCTCGAGCGGGTGCGCAAAGTCGAGGTGCAGCTCCGAGCTTAGCCCGTGCGCGAGCACTGGGTGCTGGCTCGCGACGTTGACGTCCTCGTCGTTGATCGGCACTCGGATTGCGGCGGCGCCGGTCGTGACAATGTCAAGGTGGCCGCCGAGCTGCTCGACAACAAACGGCATGCCCTCGTGCCCGTGCCCGTGCTGCGCAGCCTCCTCCACCTCACGCCGCTTTTCCTTGCCTTTGCCGCCCGTCAGCGACGACAGCAGCGAGGACGGCGACTTCTTCTTGTCTCCAGCCGGAGCGGGTGGCAGGTGGAAGAAGGCATCGAGGATGAGTGGCGTGGTAAGCGAGGCCGAGAGGGGCAAGTGGGCCGGCTTGACCTGGAATCGGCGGAGAGCACGAGGATGGGGTCAGTCAGGGCTTGCTCGTCGAGGCGAGGCGTCTCGCCCGCTAGGATGGCAAGGACGCAAGCGAAGAACGGACCTGGATCTTGAGACCGGACGCGGGCAGGACCTTCTCCCATCCTTTATGCAACGCCTCGTCAATTTCGAGCCTCTGATCATCGGCTCGCACCTCGACGAGCGTGCGCTCGACAATGTCCAGGTCGCCGCCGGCGACGCGGTAGCCGGTCGCATCGACATGCTCGGCGCTCGCCTCGGGTCCGGCACCAGCAAATGCGAGGTGGGCCTCGAGGAAGTGTGAGATCGTCCGCTTGGGCGAGGTGAAGGACGGCGGCGGGCCGCTTGGCATGGTCGGCAGCGGCGACGCGCGGGCCTTGCCGGAGCCGGACGATGGCGTGAGATTGGCGGTCTGGAAGTCGACGGCGCCCTTCTCGGGCAGCGTGAACTACAGCGTGGGGAGAGCACGTCCTGATCTCAGCCTTACTGAAACGAGATGCCTTCAACAGAGACGATGACCTGTGTGGACGGCAAAGGGTGGGCGCACGGAGAACTGGAAGCAAGCTTCGACCTGGGACGCGCCCGCCGGGCCGGCCGCGGGCATAAGCAGGACCTGCTCGCCCTCGCCACCAATCAGGGAGATGAAGGTCGTACCGCCCCGCATGTAGGCCGGCTCCGGTCCGTCCAGCGCGCCTGACAAGGAAGCAAGATAGACAACGAGGTGGCGCGAGTAGCGAGGTCAGCTCCTCGCGTCTTTCGGCTGCGCGAGGCGCAAGATGGGAAAGACGAGAGGAAGGACGCACGGGCTTCCCAAAAGTACTTGAGCGACAGCGATCCGACCTGAAGCCGGTGCTTGACGTCACGGACGCCCTCCTCGTTGACCGAGACGAGCGCGATGTGGCCAGAGACGGTCGCTCCTGGCGCGAAGGGCACCGGCGAGGGGTCCGGGCGGATGTAGACTGAGGCGTTGCTAAGCTCGTGGACGGCGGGCGTCGTGGCCATGGTGAGACGAGGAGATGGAGCGATGCAAAATCCGAGTGAAGTGTCGTGCGTCTCGAAGGGCTCTGCGGTGTCGGTGACAAGGCCAGAGAATGAAGCTGCGGTCTTTTGAGAGGGGGAGAGTGATGGTCGGGCGCAAGGTGGGAGGAGGCCGCAGCCACGTCGACGTGTCCTGACGTGTCATGCCTACTGGCCCCCCCCTTGACCGCATCTTGCGACGACCCCTCGGGAAGCCGCGAAGCTGCCTAAACTGACCCTCTCGGTCGCTGATGGAAGTTCAAGCGGCTGCTCACCGTTGCTGTAGCGGACCGGCTTGCCCGTGCCAAGCGCGCCGGCGTCGGGCGATCCTCTGGCCTGCCTGCGCGGGCCGCCTGTCACAAGTCGCCCCACCCCCCGTCAGGCCTCGGTCGACGTGGCGAGGATGGAAGGGGATATCGTCATCCACAACCCCCCCCCCTCTTTCTTCCTTGACCGCCCACGCAAGACTTCTTCAAAAGAGACTTTACCTAGTGGGATGATCTGCGCTGTCGTGTGCTCGTCGTCTCTCGCCGCAGATTGGGTCGACCCAAGTGTGACTCGGCAACGTACACACGACATGCTGCGCCCCTGGACAGCGACAAAGACCCTCAAATCAGTCAAGCATATGTTCTTCCTCACCGTTTCTCTCGAGTCTGGCGACTTCTGCATCTAAGAGGCCCTTGTCAAAGACGCTCGCAGCCTCGGATACGCAGCCCTCCGGGCTGAAGGCTGGATGGAGTGTCCGACATGCGCCTTGCCCATCCCCCGCATGCCCTCCCAACGAAAGCCAAAGACAGAGCTAGTCCAGTAGCTTTCCCCTTCCTCTGTTCGTCCCAGCGCAACGAGCTACACAGGAATGGTATCTACCTCGTTGGCGCAAGCCCTCTTCAGTCTGCAGCGCGCGTCGTTCGTTGCGCTCGGCCCTCGGCCGGTCAAGACTCCGCTCGAGCCCCCCCCCCCCTTCCTTGCCCGCTCCCCCCAGACCGCCAACTCGCCAGATACTAGCCACCAGCTCACTCGGCTGTCCTCACGAGTCCATGTCCCTCTCGCAGCAGACCGCTCTCGCCGCAACCGACATGATCGTCGTCGCCACCATGTCGTCCCCCGCCCTGCCCGAGGAGATCTGGGTCGAGATCATCGCACAGCTACCGCACGCCGCCCTGCGAACGACAGTCGAGCGCCTCAACCGTTCCTTCCGGGCCCTCCTCACTCAGCCAGCGCTCGCCGGCTTGACGTTTCGAGCTCCTCCCGATGTCGGCAATGTGCAGATGTTGATGGACAGCGGCGGCGTCCCGGCAGTCCACCCGCTCTTCGCCCGCCTGCGACGGCGGACTGGCACGCCCTACGACGATGTAAGGGTCGTCGTGCCCTGGTCGTGCCCCGTCGCGCTGTCCGAGCTCGCCGCTTGCAGGGATATGGTCACGTTTCCGGCCGTCAACCGCGTTATCGTTTGCGTCGCCGACTCTGAGGACTTCCTGCCGCGTCACGTCCTTCGCAATTCCGAGGGTGTCACCGTCGCCGGCGTCGTCAAAGCCCTCTGCCGGGATCTGTCGGAAGAGGTCCCGGCGTTCATGTGCAAGTTCTGCGAAGACCTACACTTGGTGTGTGAGGTTGGAGACACACCAGAGCTGAACGTGGCGTACGACGTCCTCGTCTGGGGTGAAGACGTCGATGTGGGCGTGAGCGAGGTGAAGTGTCTCGTTCGAGACGAAGAGTATCTTCTTTGCTTTACGCTGCACTAAGCACAGGGTGTGCGTCACTTCCTTGCCCCGTCGGTCTTCCTCTCTCGGCCGACCTCTTCGTTCGATCTGAGCGCTGATCATCTTTAGCGCCCCTCTTCCTTCCTCTCCAATCAGCCGCCGTCGCGCCCACTCAGGCTTCCCACCCGCCCTTGCTCTTCGCTTCTTCGCTGCCTCAACCCTTTCCTCTCTTGACCATTGCTGCCGTCTCTCGTCTTGCGAGTGAGTCTCATCGCTCGTTTTCCCACTGGCAGCCTCGCTGACCCCGGCTTGCAATGGTTGCAAAGCTATGCGGCATCCCCAGTGCTCGGCCAACACCTTCCGCTGGCTGCATGCATGTTGTCCCTTCACGACCTTCGACAAATGTTAGGCATGCGAGCGGACACGCTGCAGTAGAGCTCTGCAAATTGAGAGGCCGCCGATGTGCTGCACGCTCGCGAGCGTTACCTCTCACTCGAGATCGCCAACTCGTCGACTGCAGGCGCCCCACTCAGACCTGGCTCGATAGCTGCCGCTTGTCTCGAATTCTCCATACGAGCAGTGTACAGGGGCATCGATCTTTTGGGGGTGCGTGGATGCGAGGGTGAGAATCTAAGGCTGGAAAGGCAGTACACGTTGTCCGAAGCGGCGAAGTGGAGTGATAGGAACCCTACTACTACAGGCAGGATGCGGGGTGCGTTCCGAAGCCGAATGCGAGCGAGACAGGTTGAGCGAGGGGAGAAAGAGCGAAGGAAAGCAGACTGAAGGCATCGAGGGCAGCGCGAATGGCGAAAGACGCCCCGGCTAGCGCGTAAAGGTGAAGCCGGTGTTGACGCAGGTGAAGGGCGTCTTGATCGCGCCCGTCGCGTACGAGTTGATGATCGACTGCACGGACGAGTAGGTGCCGGCGCCAAAGATGTAGAGGCCAGTGATGAGCATGACGAAGTTGATGACCGTCTCGACCGAACGCAGCTTGGTCTCGAAGTAGCGGCCCTTGTAGAGCAGCTTGTAGGCAAAGGCCCAAAAGACGTAGCCGAAGAAGCTGGGGAAAGGGGACAAAGGAAGAAGAAGGCGCGCGCGTTGTCAGCCGGTGAGACCTTCAGCGAGAGCGAGAGGTGGAGGGGGACGTACCTGTCGAACAGCGAACTGATCAGGGAGAGGAGGCTGTGGGAAAGAGTGGCAAGCGTCAAGAGCAGCGTCAGCGCACGAGGCAGAAAGACGCAGGCAACGGAAGGGAGCGCACTCGTTGAAGAAGGGGATTGTCTCTCCAATGATGAAGGCGATGATCCAACCGCCCAAAACGATGGTGACCCAGACAGTCCAGCCCTTGACGGTGTGGGTCCGGCGGTGGGGCGACTTCTCGTCGAAGATCTGGCGTTGGAACAGGGCAAACGCGTCAGACAGAGCTCCCATATCTGCGGTAGTGGCGAGTCGATGGAGCGCACCTGGAAGAAGAGGGCGCGCGACGTGACGAGCGAGTAGAGAATGCCGACGACAATGATGGTCGGCAGGGTAAAGGCTGCCGCAGGCCGACCGTAGCGGGCAATGAGGGAGCCGTACGCCGGCGCGGTCGTGAGGGCAGTGCCGGTGTAAGAGTAGACGACGGCGCCAGAGATGGTGAAGAGTAAGAACTCGGCTGCCATCGACAGGTACAGCGCCTTCGGGAACTCCTCGGGCTCCTTCATGTCGCCGACGAACGACGGAATGAGGGCCTGGCCGATGAAGGTCTGTTGGGCGTTTTGCAGACAGCCCCGGTCAGCCTCATTGCACGAGTGTGCGGTCAAAGGATGAGGTACAATGAACGCACGTAGGCGATGTTGAGCATGGCCGACATGCCCTCGACGAATGTGGTGCCCTCAGGCGCCCAGACGGTCCAGCCGAGCTGCGTCTCAGGCGACGTCGCGGTCGCGTCAGCGGCGGAAACGTAGCCATTTGGCGTGCCTTGGACGCCGTGACCGATGACGACGATGAGGCTGTGAAGATGACACGCCGACGTCAAGGTTGGAAGATCAGGACTGGATGCTGGGCTGATGGGCAAAGCTCTGAAGAGACGCACAAGCAGATGAACATGGTTCCGGCGCTGAAGATGCCGAGGATCGTTGTGTGCCGCAAATCGCGGATGAGCGAGCCGAAGAACATGATGGCGACTAGAACGACACCCCAGACGGTGGAGCAGGTCGTGTAGCCCAGCGTGTTGATCGCCGTCGCGCCGGCGTTGGCGTGCAGGCCCATGATGAACCTGCGAAATGGATTCGGCGGGCGAAGCACATATGTCAGCATGAAGAGAGCGCAGCAGATGGGACAAATCTGGCAGTGGAGAGAGCACGAAGGGCGCACAGATTGTTCTGAGGAAGTTGGATGGGCAGCAAGGGTTGGTGTCAGACAATCGGACTTGGGCGTCGCGAGGGAAGCGAAAGGACTGCAGAGGACTCACGAGCGCAAGGCCGATGAATGCCGCGTACCAGTAGATGCGCTTCTGGCCGAAGATGTAGTACGAGACATCGGCGATGTCACGGCATTGAGGGTGGCTGCGATGAGCAGGAAGTGAACGGGAACGGCTTGATGTCAATGATCAGGTTCAGAGGGGCCAGAGGTGGAGGGGCACAGCACGCACAGTAGACAGAAGCGCCAGAGGACGTGCGACGTGTAAAGTACAGACAAGCCGATGACCAGAGTGCAGATGACACCGCCCGCCATGCCAAGAACCTGGAACGAGTAGGGGAAGGCCAGGATGGCTGTGGCAGCAAAAGGGAGGTGCGACAGGTCCAGGGGTCGGTCGTCAGCTCATGTCGGCCGGCGTCCTGAAGCACACCGGACGTCAACCTGAAGCAGATGGAAGGAAAGGAACGAGACTCACCTAGGACCACGTACTCCGTAAAACTGCCCAAGAGAGCATGCGGAACGCGTCAGCTTTCCAGGTCAGGCCAAGGCGAGCTTCAGACAATGGTGTCGGCGCGGGAGTGTGCGGGTGAGCTGAGGGGAGGCGGCGTTTGCCGCCCGCAGCGGCGTGACAGCCAGCCAGCGAGGCAAAGCATGAGACACGACGAGCGTAGAGCAGCGACGCACAGCAGAACGGCCGTCCTCTGCCAGCTCATTGACCGTTCCGAGATCTGGACGTTGAGCGAGCTGTCCTCGTCGTCGTCGTCGTTGTCGATGTGCCGCGAAACCGTCTTCTTGACGCCGTCGGGCACGATCGTCTCGCGGTTCTCCGGGCGGACAGCAGCCGCAGCTGCCTTCTTCTTCTCGTCGAGTGACGAGTTGCTTGCCGTATTCGACGACATGACAGGAGAGAAAGGGGAGAGGTGGGACAGAAAGGGAGGGAGAGGGAGGTGGGAGGTGCTGATCGAAGGAAGGCCAGGGGGCGACGGCGTCTGCGAAGACCAAGGGGAAGATCTATTTGGAGCCCCGCACCTCGCGCGCGCTCGTCGCATCATGGCCGCGTCGGAAGACGAATCAGCTTCTTCATTTGTGGAGCAGAAGTCGAGGGTGTCATCGACACCCTGGCGAACACCTTTGAAGCAGCCAGCGGCAGTCTCGGCCCTTGATGTCCACTTGCTCGACGAGGTACCGCTCTGGTAGAGAGGTACGCCAGTCATTGAGCGTGGCCGTTTCACACGGCGCGCGCTGGCCTCATATTTGCGCAGGTAAATGTCCCATCGGAGCCGGCCGAGCCTGGCGCGGAGCCCCACGGGACCAGCCGTGCGGTACACTTAAAGGCAGGGCCAGCCTCACCTCGACGACTGACAGCGCTCGGCTGTCGCGGCCTGAATCCATACTGGCCAGGTCGCAAGCGGGGTCAATGAAAAGGACGCATGCTCGATTCGTTACAAGGTGGCGGCTAAGGGCTACAGTAGTGTGGTCTGTGTCAGTTCGGTCTCGCCCTCGGTCGTCGCGAGCGCTGTGATGGGCTCATCCCCCCCCTTCACTCGCCTGACCGACGCGCTCAAGCGGCGCCCCCTGGCTCGTGCTGGTTAGGCGCCGTCGCCGCCAACTTCCTGAGCTTCTGACCCAGGTCGCCTTCGACGAAATCGGCCCTCGCGCGCCTGCTTGCCTCTCGCGCCTCCTCATCGCCCGCTTGTGACGACGTCGCCGCGCTGTTCGCTGGGCCTCCGCTGGCCGAGGACGAGATACCGAGCGACGGCCGGTGCCGGCGCCGAGGCAGGTAGCGATCCGCCTGCAGATGGGCTGGGACGAGGGGGATGGTCGACGACGCCGATGACTCAGGCTCGACCTTAAGCCTCTTCGGCAGCGGCGGCGATGGCGGCATCATGAGCGGCGGACGGGCGTTGGTTTTGGAGGACGAGGTGGCAGGCCGTGTCGAGAAACCGGTGGAGGCGACGGGTGCAGGTGAAGAAGAAGGGCGCTTCAGGGAGTGGAGGAAAGAGGGCCTTGACAGGCTGGCCGAGGGAGACGAGTGTGTCTCCATCTACGGCGGGGTGTCCCCCAGGGTTGCAGGGTTAGCGCAGGCTCGCCAAAGCGGGAGAGAAAAGAGGCAGAGGAAAGGATCGCACCTTCAAGTCCTTCGCCTGCGTCTTCTCCTTGAGCCCGCTCGGACTCACATGCCGTCCCATCGCCTGCAGACTGAGGAGGATCGCGGGCTGCGCGCCGTCGCAGTCGTCGTCGTACCGGTCTTCGTCGGACGAGTTGTCGTCGCCCAGGCTGGCTTCGACGAGCAACGTTTGACCGAGCGCGCCAGAAGTCTTGTGGTCGCCAGCGAGCGGAGGCCGTCTCGTGATCTGTTGAGAAGGCAAGGAGGGATAAGCTCACGTCAGCGGACGTTCGTCGCGAGAAGGGACAATCGCAGAAGAAAACCCTCACCTGATTCGGGACGAATGCTAAGCCGCCTTCGTCGTCTTCGTCGTGCCAGGGTCGCCGTCCGACGTTGCGCTCTCGCATTCCACCAGATCCCTCCTCGGCGCTCGGCATTTTGGCCCCCATCTTGCCCAACATACCCACCGCCGCTTCCCACATCCTGGCCGACTTGGCCTGCCCTCCGACCCCTCCCCAGCCACTGACGTTGCGCGCCTTGTCCGCCTCGTAGGCTGTCTGGACGATCCGCTTGAGCTCGTCCTTTTCGGCCCAGGTTCCAACGAGCTGCTTGGCCATTGCGTCCATGAGGGGACCCGGTCGCTGGTGTTTCGCCTCACTGGCGACCTCGTAGGAGCGGTTGAGCGCACCTTGGACGTCCGTTCCAGCGGGCGCGACCTTGTCGCACCACCAGCGCGAGAAACGACCGAGCTGTTCGGCCGGGAGGAACGGGAAGCACGAGGGAAGGCAAAGGAGCTCGACAGGTGTATCTTTGACAATGATCGTATTCGGGTAGACGGTGAGCGGGCGGAGCAGCTGGACGAGAGCCTGCAGCTCTGGCAGCGACGAGTGCCGGGCGAGGGGGAGCGTCTGCTTGGCATGAAGAACAGATACCATAGAAGCAGTGTCAGCCTTCTATGCTCTGGCGAGTCTGTGACATGAGCAACCCGAGGACACGCACGAGCGAGATCGGCCACTCCCCCTCCCCGCGGACGGCGCGCTCAAGCCGGCGCCGCACCTCCTGCTCGTACAGGTCCCACTCAGCGAGCCGCATCTCGGCCGGATTTACAGCGACGATGGTGCTGTTGCCGAATTTGGTCTCCGGTGCGGCTGCGACGGCGCGGTAGCAGGCGTCGCATCGCGGCTTGCACGCGTGCAGCCTGAACGGGACGCGCGCGTCGGCGGCGGCAGCGACGGTCGAGCTCGACGGCAAGGGAGGTCGGCTGTGGTCCGCTGGAAGCTTGTCGGCGGACGCAACTCCATCTGAAGCCCCAGCCGTGAGGCCTGGGACGAAGCCGTCCTTGCTTCGGACGAGCCGACCCTTTAACTCTTGCAGCTCGCCGCCGTCGACCTGCATGAGCCGACGAAAGACGTCGCGCTTGTACTCGTCGACGTGGATCCTCTCATCGGGCCAAGCCTGAAGGAGTGCGAGCAAGAACGGCTCGTAGCCCCACGTCCAGCAGTTGACGTAGATGCGCGCGCTCGGCGGGTAGAGCGACAGCAGCGAGAGGGTCGCGTCAATCGCGTCCTGCTTGTCGGGCATGTCGCCAGTCCCGAGGCTGCGCGCGTAGAATGAGGCGAACGGAGCAGCACGTCAATATGAGCGCAGTGTCGAAAGCAGCATGGCGCGATGAATGACGAACAGGCTGGCCGAGTCGAGGTAGACCGCCTTCAGGCGCTCGCCGGCCTCCTCCGGTGGCAGCAAGTACGGTCGGAGTCTGCCACCATTCAGCGCCTCCTTCTGGAGAGCGGTCCGGAAGGCGCGGTCGCAGCGGATGTCACCTGTGTGCAGGATAGCGCCGCGCGGGCCCTCGATGAGAAACATGGACGAGCCCGGGCAGTGATTGGCGTCGAGCAGGGTAATGATGACTTCTTCCTCTAGGAACAAGCCGCCCCTCGCCTTGCCCTTCACGTCGCTGGTCGGTGAGGCGGCAGCAGGCCTAGGGACCGAGAAGATGGTCGGCCTGTTGAAAGGTACCGCCTGTAAGACGTCGACGTTCGTGCTCGGCGAGTACAGGGCGCGATAGGTCTTGCGCCTGCGGTTCAGATTGCCCTCCGCGTGCGCCTTCATGGCTTGACCCGTCTCGAGCGCGAGGATGAGCGCCTTGGTCTGTGTGAGGCAGAAGGGTGTCAGTCAGCGGAGGCAGAGCGAAAGACAGGAAGAGAAGGGCAGCGAGGCCGACCTCGGGTGAGCAGATGATCTTGACGCCTCCTTGAATGGAGCTGAGCCCGGTCAGGTGGTCCTGGCCGTGGTGAGGAATGAAGGAGGACGCGACCTGATGCCCGTCAGCCCCGTCCTCTTGTCCCAGCGGGACACGTCATGCTTTCCCCTCGAGCAGCAGAGAAGGCGAGGGACACGCACGCTGTGAGCGTGCGAGAGCAGGTACAGGTTGGCATTGGGGAAGACAGCCAGGTCGAGGCCAGCCGGCGGTGGTGCTGCGCCCTGGGTCGCGTCGGCGGACGAGCTGGATTCGGCAGCGGGCGACGTCGGCAGCACAGACGCCGGTGGGTAGGGGATCGCTTTGCTGGGGGTCGAGAAGCAGTCGACTCGGATGTAGGGGTACTCGACCAGGTGACCGGAGAAGAGACCGGCCATGGCGAGGACGGTCGCTGCGGTGCGAGCAAGTCGAAGGTCGCTCCCGGGGGGGGGCGGACGTGGACTCTGGACGAGCAGCTCCGGCGGGTGGTCCAGACTGCCGGCAACAAGGTTTCTTTCTGATCAGCTCCTGATCGTCACGCGCGCAGGGACTGTAGAACAGTTGTAATCACACCTACGAATCAGACGCAGTTGCTTGTTGGGCTCGACTGTCCGCCTGCCCCCCGCGCCGCTGCCCTCCCGAACTCGCCGCCGTCGCCTGCTTGCTTCCCTGGACCGTTGCTCCCTCCCCTTCCTCCTTCCTAGTAGTCCTCAGCGTCCTCAACTCCTCGTCCGTCTCACGCTACCCCAGGCAAGATCGCACCGGCTGCTCGTACCTAAGTCGTCTTCCAGTGATGCCTGGCTTCTACACCTTCAACCCCATCGGTCCGTCTTGTTTTCGCCCCGCTTTTCCCGCACTCTCCCGCCGTCGCGTCGTGCGCCCCTCCCTCCTGCCCCCTCGGTCGGCGCTGAATTGAGTCCTGTCCTGTCTTCTCAACCTGCTTCGTCTCAACAGGGTCGTCCGCCTCACGACCACCGAGCAATCAGCCCGTCCCGTCACTCGATCGCGCCGTGGCATTCGGCACGGCGTTCGAGCGACCGCTGCCCGGCTCAACAGCAGCCGATCAGCAGGTGCCGCTCGCGCCGCGCGCATGGGGTAGCAACCAGGCGGCGTCGTCGTCCGCCCCGCCAGGAGCTCGCAAGCCTGCAGCCAGGGAGGGTGGCGGGCTGACCTTTCGCGTGCGTGTCATGCCCCTTTCGAGCTCCCGGTCGGGGCGAGACGCGTCGGCACAACGTTCGCTGCGAGAGCCAGGCGCGTCCGGCTGACAGTGGTCCGTCGGACCGACCAGCTGACAACCTTTCCCTTCCATGAATTGCCCCTAATCGCTCAATCAACCACAGAAGATTACGCATACCACTGGGTCGTCGAAGGCCGAGGGTAGCTCGCAGTCGTCACCGAAATCAGCTGGCGCGGTCGGTTCCCCGTGGTCGTTCGCGCCGGGGTCCGGCGCGTCTGGCTCAGCCTCGACCGGCGGCAGCACCAAGTCGTTCCGCGCCATCAACGGCCTCGGCGCCTCGGCGTCTGTACCGCTGCCACCTGTGGTCATCACCGGCAGCGGAGGCGAGGGCATGCCCTTGCCATCCGGGCCGGTGCGGGTGACGGTCGCGGACATGGACCTCACGTACCCGAAAGGGCGCGATCGGCCGAGACCGAGGTCGTCGTCCAAACGGCCGTCGTCATCGTCAGACGTCGAGGAAACTGCCAAGCGGGCCGGGAGCGAAAGTGCCCCTGGACAGGGTCAGTCGGCCAGCAGCAAGAAGAAGAAGAAGAAGCGCAAGCAGAAGGCGGCTCAGGCTGCTGCTGCTGCTGCCGCCGCCAACGCGGCCTCCACCGCGCCGGCCCCGGACGACGACGACGACGACATTTTCGTGATTGACAGCTCGATCACAACCCCAGTCAAGTACGCAATGACCTTCCTGTCCTTCTCATAGAGCTACACTCCTATGTCTCTGTTCAGGCTGACGCGGCTTGCTGCGCCCCTGACAGTCGAAGCGAGGCTGTCTCCATCGAGCAGACCTTGGCCAAAGTGGCTGCCGCGTGCGTCCTCGTTGCACAGGTGACAGCCGGTCAACTGTTGATGACAGTCCCACTGACACCTCTCTGGCGCCGTCTTTCAGCGCCAAGGGCAATTTGGTCTCCCCTCGCGGGCCGCTCACCCCGACCAACTCGAACGCCCAGCTCGTCCCCGGCTCGGGCAGCCTCTCAACACCATCTGGTACGATTTCCGCGCCCATCTCAATTACGACGACGGCCTCCGGGCTGTCTGCCACCTCCACGCACCCGGTCGTTGCCTCGGACTCGTCAAAGCCCGCCACGTCTGCCAACCCCTCGCCTCAAACGTCCAAGAAGATCTTTGAGGTCGAGCTGTCCGACGACGACGACGACCACGTCGAGGTCGAGTCGGACGCCGAGTCGATCCTCGAGATGGAGTTGATCACCATCTCGTCTTCAGAGGAGGAGGGCGAGGACGAAATGGACGTCTCTGGTGACTCCAGCCGAGGCGGCCGCTCGACCAAGCGCAAGCGACAGGAGCGCGAGAAGCCGCCGCCCAAGAGCAAAAAAAGCGCCGATGGGTCCGTCTACTACTCTGGCAAGGTCGAGATTGCGCGCGCGGGCGTCGAGATCGGCGTTGGCGTGGCCAGGATCATCACGGACGGCAAGGGCGGATTCGAGCTGCGGCTTCGGCTGAAAAAGGAGGATGCCGGGCTCGAGACCATCACCGGATCCAAGGCGCAGCTGCGCGATGCCGAGCTGCAAGAGGACAAGCGCATGATCACTTGGCGGGGTGCGGAGTCTCTTCGTCTTGCAATCCGCTGCAGCACAGAGCTCTCTTTGCTGACATGACACCTAATCGTCCATTTCATCAGCGGATGGGACGATCTATGCCGCCACATTTCTCGAGACGGGCCCCTGGATCCAATTCTCAAGGGCCTTCACCGTGACGCTCAAATCGCACCGTACGCCGACGCCCATCCCCTCAACGTCGCGCATGTCGGTGGCTCCATCGCCTGCCAAGAGGACCAGCCCAACCAAGATGCCCACCGAGGCCACCTCTCCCAACCTCTCAGTCTCGAGCTCGAAGCGTCCTGCCGCTGGTCAGTCTCCTCAGGCGTCACCCGCCAAGGTCCACTTGAAGAAGGGCGAGTCCTCGCCAAAGTCCGCGCCGACCGGCAAGGCTGCCATCGCCCCGTCCGAACCACTCGAGCCGCGCAAGATCAAGCCGCCTGCGCGATACGAGTCCGACTGGCCGACCCTGGCGACCGACGACGGGACGGATGGCGAGCTGCCGCCTCGGCCCAAGAAGAAGCTCAAGACTAAGGCGGTTCGTCCAATCATTGCTCCCCTTTTCCGTTGCATCATCGCATCTGATCGCATGCCCGTCGACAGGCTCCACTGGCGCCTCCGCCGAAGAAGACATTGGACAAGACGCGCATTGAGGAGATCGTCAACAGCGCCGTGAACGCGGTCAAGGAGCCTGCGCCAGTCGGCCGGTTGTGCGTACTTGAGACCTCTCACCGCCCCTCGCGAATTGCGCGGTCGTGCTGATGACTGGCTTTGCTTCCATTGTCACCCTTGCACAGCGCCAAGGCCATCGTGCCTTCGACCGAGTTCACGATCGAGGTCCTCCAGTGCAACATTGGCACGGGCAAGATCCCGTTGTCGATGACAGGCTCTCTGCCGAAGCAGGTCTGCGTCACGATCACAGCAGAGATGGTGCGTTTCTATGTCCTCTGACGTTGTGGCTCCCTTTGGCTGTTCGCAAGGCTGACATCCTGGCTCTGGTGCTTCTTCCCGCGTTTCTCTCAGGCGTCCAATGCATCATACACAAAGGACGTGACGCGCCTGAAGGAGGAGCTCTACTACCCCGACGTATCCTTTGACCCGAATGGCAAGAAGATCATGACGTTCGACCCGCCGCTGTCGTTCCACTTGCCGGCGCCAATGTTCCGGACGCTGCCGCAAGAGTGGCCGTTTCTGCGCGACCGCGGCTACCGCAAGGGTCACTACGTCCGGCTCAAAATCGACTTCCTCTCCTTCGTCGACAGCAAAAAGGAGGCGTCCCAGTGGATTCTCGACGAGTTCGGCGGCCACAACGTCAATCAGGACGACAAGGTCAAGCACTTTCAGTGCCCCTACGCCGAAGTGCCGCTGATTCGGCCGCACAAGTCGGGCGAGATGGACCGGCAGGTATCGACGTCAAGCCGCGCGCAGCTGTCGATCGGCGGCATGGAGCTCAACCCCGAGTTCAGCTTCTCCTTCAAGTATCAGGCCTACTGGGACGCAGCTGCGGCGGCCAATGCGCCGGAGCTGCCGCCGCTGCGTAAGGAACGACCGCCATTCAAGCAGGCTGGCGCAACGACGAGTCGAGCGCCGACGGCCGCCGTCCAGCAGGCGAAGGTCGACGCCAAGCGCAAGCGCAAGGGCCGACTGGTCCTCGACGACGAGGAGGAAGAAGATGAGGAGTCGTGCGCCGAGGCGCTCGGCGGCCTTGAGATCGCGACGAACGATGCCGGCACGGAACCTTCGGTGAGCTCTTTCCCGCCCCTCTGATCCGACTTACCGCTTACTGAGCTAACGGCACGCCCCTGAACTTCCTTTCGCAGGATGAATCGCCTGAAAACACGCCGCAAGAGCGCAGCATGTCGCCATTCGACGAGGTCGACATTGAGCGCAACCTCGTCAAGCAGGCCTTCACCATGGTCTTCGAACCGACCGCGCCCACGTTCCGCCTTTCGCCCGCGCGCTCGGTGCCCAAGAGCAGCCAGCAGCTCCAGCAGGGCACGCTCGCGCATGACCTCGCCAGCCTCGACCGCGAAGCCGTCGACAACGAGATCATCGAGCGCGAGGAGGCCATCTTCGACATCGAGGGCGTGAGTACTGCTGCCGCTTGCTCTCAGTTCCCGGCGATCAAACTTGGTAGCTGACTCAGAGTTCGAGCGCGCCACACAGATTCACGACGGCCAGAAGTTTGTCATGGCGCTTTGGAATCGTTGGTGCTCAACTGTGAGTCCTCTGTCGTCCTCCAATCGGGATCAGCTCAACCGACTGACGACGACTAACGTTCGCCCGCGCGCAGTTTGGCCGCATCCACCATTACAATTCGGACCCGCACATCCATGGCTTCATCAACCGCTACTTCACCGTCATGTTTCAGCGCAACGTTCGGCGCTACCTCGTCATCCACCTGCAGGTGGGTCGCCAATCTTCGCTCCTCTGGTGCCTCGTTCCTCCCCGGCTGACACCCTCGCTCCGACGTCTGCCCGTCTCACGCCGCCAGGTCCTCTCGGCGTTCGATCTCTGCCAGAATGACACGTTTGCCAGCGCGCTGGCACAGTACAGCCGATTGACGCAGCAGGTCCTCAAGCAGAGCGGCGCGCTCAAGCCTGTGACGACCTGAGCGGTCCTCATCTCACGCCCGCTCCATCTCTCCCGCCTCGGTCTCTTCTTGCCCCTCCTTGCCCCTCAGTTGCTCCTTTCCCAGACTCTGGCCGTTTCTCCCCAACTCTCGCCCCTGTACACTTTGACGCTTCTCTTTTTCACGGCCCTCTTGCTGCTGTCTCTCGCCGAGCCTGTCCGCGCTCTCCCTTTACCCTCTCCTGCACTCATTGATGACCTCACAGCCCCATCTTCCCCTCGCTGCGCTCGCCCCCCTGCCCGTTGAGCAATTACATTTCTATCTCTGCGCCCGTCTAGCCAAACATTTTGCCGAACGCGGCCCGCTCGCGCTGCTTTCGGTCCTGCTGGCGAGCAACGACGCGTGCGAGCAGGTGGGGGATTGCGGCGTCGGCGGGGACGAGCGCCTTGGCCGCCTGTAGGTCGGTCTCGGCCGCCTCGTCATTCTTCATCTCAAAGGCGGCGAGCGCGCGGCGGTACAGCGCCTTGGCCTCCTCCTCGGGCTTGAGGGGCGCGAGCTTGAGCGCCTGGGTCGTCAGAAGGAGGGCGAGGGCGCTGGCGGGAAGTGACAGAGGGTGTTCCGTCGACGAGTCAGCTTTACTCAACGCGAGACAGGGCATTCCAGGGCAGATTGACGCACGCATTGGGCTTGGGCGTGAGCTTGAGCGCGCACAGGGCGGCGTTGTTGAGCAGCGGAAACCGGAGCGCCTTGAACGCGGCGACCTGGTCGTCGTCCGGGTACGGGTGCTGGTCGAGGTAGCGCACGGCCTTCTGGTACTTGTCGAGCGCGGTCGCAAAGTCACCGGCCTTGAAGCTGTCGGTACCGATCTGCTTGAGCTCGGTCGCGATCGCGAGCGCCGCCGGCGGCTCGTCCTTGAGCGAGTCCTCATCCTCGGGCCTGCAAGAGCGCGCAGGGTCAGTTCGCGTCACCCTTTGCCCCTTTGTCGATGGGCAGATCACGCTTTGTGCCGAATGGACGGCGCGCGCACCAGTCTTCGTAGCGGTCCTTGCCGGCCTTGCTCGCCTCGGCCGAGCTGAGCGCCTGCCAGTCCTCCTCGCTGAGCACGCCACAGTCGGCGATCTTGACGTCTTCGATCGGCTTGTCTGACACCGTCTCGATTGCCTCGATCTTGCGCACGAGCGACTTGTTGTTGATAACCTGGCCGAAGACAACGTGCTGTAAGGGAGGGACAGGGTGTGCGCGAACAGGGACCAGCGGAAGGACGTCAGCCTCGCTCTCGTGGGCGCAAGGCGAAACGAGCGGCTAGGAGCGCGGCGCACCTTGCCGTCAAGATGGCTCGGCGTCGAGGTCGTGATGAAGAACTGCAGGATACGACAGGAGGGCAGGATAGTTCAGTTTTGGAGGTCGTCAGACAGACAGCGCTGTGCACGACATGCAGGGAAGACGGACCTGCGATCCGTTGGTACCGGGGCCTGCAGAGCGCCGCGCAAAGGGGCCAGGGAGAGCTCGCGCGCATCAGCATTAGCATCTCGACGCGTCAGACGAGCCAGAGCTACCGCACCGGCATTGGCCATCGACAGCTGGAACTTCTTGTCGTGCTTGAGTGCGAAGTTCTCGTCCTCGAACTTCTCGCCATAGATGCTCTCGCCGCCTGTGCCGTTGCCGCGCGTGAAATCACCGCCCTGGAGCATGAAGCCCTTGATGCAGCGGTGGAAGAGCGAGCCCTATACGACAGACAGCAGTGAGAACGACAGCCAGGTTAGGTCAGCGGCGTGCATGGTTTTGCAGCCGGCCCCACGGGAGGCAGACGCGCGACCGGAAGCTCGGCGAGCCGCAAGAAAGAGAGGGAGGCGCAGGCGCACCTTGTAGGTGAGATCCTTGCTGCCGTCGACCGTCTTGCCGGCCTCACCCGTGCACAGTTGGCGGAAGTTCTCAGCCTGTCGTATCAAAAGAAAGACGGTCAGCCTTGTCGCAACACCTGGCTCACGCAAGACCAGGCAGCAGGACCCACCGTCTTGGGGACGACATCGGCAAAGAGCTCGAAGACGATGCGGCCGGCCTCGCGGCCGCCGATCGACATGTCGAAGAAGACCTTGGGTCGGACAGGAGCAGTGTCGGCAGACATGATGACTAGCAGTAGGTCTGTTTAGAAAGGAAAGGGAGTAGAATAGGTATAGATGGCGAGGTGAGGGTCAAGGAGGACGACAGCTCGCTCGTCTACAGCCCACAGGCCCGCCCGCTCGACAGAGGCTTCGAGAAGCGCCAGCGGCGAGGTCCAAAACTCCGGCCCTGTCGACGACGCGCTGCCTTCGGACCAAGTTCAGACACTTCTCGCACCCCAACTCTCGGACAACATCTCAGGCCCAAGCTGATCCAGCGACCCGATCCGCGACGCTGCTGGCTCCGCCTTTTGAGGCGTTGCCAAGTCCGAGTCGACCGAGCGAGGAGATCGTCTGACGCGCAGCCCGCCCATGTCGACCGAGCTCTTTGACGCGTTCCCGCCGCCGTCGCTCGAGCTGCTGCTCGCGTGGTTTCGGACTCACGACGTCTTCCTGGACGACCGGATCGAGGTCAGGGAGACGCAAGAGCGCGGCTGGACTCTCGTTGCGCGCCAAGCCATCGATCTTGAGGAGACGGGTGAGTAGTGCTTGGACCCGCCCATCAGCTCGCTCGGGACTCCAGCCCCCGAGATGTGCGCTGGGAGGTGAGCTGACAGGCGGCATCCTTTGCACCTCGCTCTTGGTTCCAGTCTGCAAGACGCCAAAGCTGGCCATGTTCGGCAGGCGAACGTCCTCGCTTGACGTTTGCCTCGGCCCAGGGGCCGACCTCCTTCCACCGACGCATGTCCTCGCTCTCCACCTCGTGCACGAGCTCCTCATCGGCCAGCGCTCGCCCTTCGCAGGTTACCTCCAGTCCCTGCCGCGCGAGCCCCCGCCGCTCGCCATGTTGTGGGAGGATTGGGCGGGAGAAGATGGCCGGTCGGCGTGGGCGCTTGCACGGGGCGGCGAGGTCGGCCGCAGGGTGAAAAGGAGCAAGATGTCACTCGGCAGGGTCACAGTCGGCGGGCGTGAGGTCGAGTGGGGCGCTGGAGGCATGGTGAATGCAGATCCTCGCGTCTCCTCTTCCTGTCGCTCTGATGATTGACGCCAACTTCCCCTTCCCTACCTCGATCGGCAGGCCTCGCTCGAGCGCTTCTACGAGGACAGGGTCCTGCCGACGCTGCGCGACTCGCCAGCCCTGGCTGACCGAGCCGAAGAGGCACGGCGGCCCACCTTTCAGACGTTCCTGCACGCTTACGCGATCGTCTCGTCCCGCTGCTTCACGGTCGACGCCTACCATCAAATTGCCCTCGTTCCGCTGGCCGACCTGTGCGTACGAGTCGTGCTCGTCCTCTTTTGGTCGCTCCGGCTGACCCGCGCTCTGGTCTGCGTCCACCGCGACAGATTCAACCACTCGCCGGATCACCAAGTCCACTTCACGGTTGACGAATTTGTCTGCGCCGTCTGCGGGTCGCTCATACCTTGCCTGCACGACAGACCAAAGACCGCCGTCTTGCCGCCGCGGCTGTCACACCTACAAGAGTTCGAGGAGAGCGACTTGCTCGCCATCTTTGCCGGCGTCGACTCGGGCGACATCTGCGTCAAGTACATCCGCCTCGGCCCTTCCATCTGAGCCTGGCGCGCTGTCAGAGCTTTTCATCGTCGAACTGACGATCGACACTCCCTTCGCTCGTGATCTTGGACAGCGCCCCGGTTGAGCAGGATGACGAGGTCTACAACTCATACGGCGGCCTTAGCAGCGCACACCTCGCATGCGAGTACGGCTTCATCCCTGACGAAGCGGGCACGCTGGCCGAGGACCGCGTCCACCTCGACGTCTACGAGGCGGCGACGTTTCATACCGCCGACCTTCCGTCCGTCTTCGCCAGCCGACCGCACCCGCTTGTCGAGTCGTCCGTGCTGTCGGCCCACCTGCCAATGTACGACCGGTCGTTCGTCTCAGCCGATGGCCAGCTGTCAGAAGCGCTGCTGTTTAGCCTCGCTGCGAGGGCTGGACTCGAGCGCGAGCAGGCCGTCCAGGTGCTGTTTGACGCGGGCGAGTTCCGGGCGGCGGAATGGGAGCAGCTGCGGTCGGCCGTAGTAGGGGTGCTCGACGACCGACTCAGAACATATTTACCCCAAGAGGCACTCTTTGAGTTGCTCGAAGCGCGTCCCCGTCCCGTGCCTCTTGCCCTGCACTTCTCGCATCACAAGCTGACGTTCATCGACCGCGACGCGACGACTGCAGGACATCTCGACCGGGCCCGTCACGCGGATGGCGGCGACGCTCGCTTTGGCCGAGCGGACGACATTGGACGCCTGTCGAGAACAATGGTTGGAGGACAAAGACGACGGCGAAGTTAGGTCCGACCGAGGGTCGATCTGATGCGCCGACGAGCTGCGGACAGTGGCAGGCGGGTGCAATCGCGACACATGAGATCTCTACGAGGGGCTGGTAGAACAGACAAGGGAGGGATGTGCGAGCGAAGACCATGAGAGGGTTGGGTCATTAGGGCGGCGCTAGAGCGCGACGGGAGGCGTAAGGGTGTGAGAGCAGAATAGGGCGATGTGCAAGTTGGGTGGGTACGGTTTGGGCGCGGAAGGGGGTATACGAGTAGAGATGGGGGAGAGAGAGATGCGATTGCGTTCCCAAGGATGAAAGAAACCAGCCTGTGGTCAAAAGATAGGGTGAAGGGAGCTCGGGAGCTCGGGAGCTCACGAGCGCCACTGCTCCTGGATGTACTTGCGAGGGATGAAGTCCTGAGGGCTATCGAGGAGACGAGCAAGCGAAAATGTCAGCACGTCAATTTAGCCTTCAAGGACGGTGGACGGACAAGAGGGACTCACTCTGCGCGGTCCTCTGGTCGGGGTGTCGCTGCTTCCCAGATCGCGTTGATGTGCGCATTACCGGTTGCGTCCGCAATTGCAATGTCGGCCTCCTTCCAATTGTCGAGATCGACGCCTGGAGAGAGACGCAAGAGTCAGCGCCAGCCAAGGCAGTTGACAGAGAGGCGCCTGAGCACGGGGCATGACCAGGAAAACCCGCGACTTACTTCGGACCTTGCTCACGTGCGAGCCGAGGCTCCGGTGGACGCCGCTGCAGCCGAGGCAAATGAAGCCCACGACCCGTGTCTCGTTCAGACTGATGGTCGCCCACCTCGGCTGTGGGCGCCGGCAGTCGAGGCACTGAGCGTTTTCACGCCGCTGAGCGATCTCGCGAATCGTCAGGACCGGCGTGGGCGGCGGCGTGTCAAATGAGCTACCCTCGCTGACGGCCCGCCGGTCGAATGAGGCGTTGTCGAGGCGGGCGGCGGCGCCGAGTGAGAGGTCTGGACTCGACGAGGCGGCGAGGTCCGTGACAAACTTATCGATGTGCAGGTCGATGTCGTCCTGCAGGAAGCTAGACGACCGCGAGGGCTCGACCGAGCGGTCGCTGCCGGACGAGTCGAACGAAAGACGAGACGTCGCCCCGAGCGGCGGAAGCAGGTGGCTGCTGACGGGCAGCGTCGGCGTGCCCATCGGCGAGGGCGAGATGAAGTTGAGCCTCGGTCCGCCGCCGCCGCCGGTCGAGGTCGAAGGGAGGTGCGATTGCGAACGGTGATGGTGGGGCTGCCGCCGGCCGTGACCCATCGGCAGCGGCGGTGGTGGCATGGCAGCCGAAGGTCCCTGGATGTCGAATACGCCGCTGTGGATCGAGGACGACGCGCTCTCGGACGGGCTGTGCTGGTGCGAGAGGTGCTTGGCCCGACTGCGGAGCGAGACCTTCCGCGAAAAGTCGTTGCCCCAGCCGCGCAGTCCTGGAAAGCCGCCCGACGGAGAGTCCCTCTCTGGCGGTGAGGGAAGGCCGAGACCGATTCCGACGCCGTACTGGTCCGTCGACGAGGCCGAAGGGAAGGCTCTAAGGCCGAGATCGTCGGCCGAGATCAGCGACGAGATCGACGGGCTCGCGCTGCCGCTGCCACTGCGGAGCGAGGCCGTGCCCGTAATGGAAGCCTCTATGGCGTTGCCAAGCGCGGCGATCCAGCGATTCATCTCGAGGTCGCTCGTCGCCTGGTAGCGCCTGGTCGCCTTGCTGGTGATGATCTCGAACGCTGGCAGAATGGCAGAAGGGAGCATCAGCACGGCGGTCAGAGCGCGGACTTGCAGACGTTAGAGGTGGGAGGGGACGGACCGAATCTGCGATCCGACTTGCGGACCTCGCGCGCGCTCGCGAACATGAGGTCCGTGCGGACCTCGGTCTCGCCGCCCTCAGCGTTGGGCCGGTGCTCGACCAGATGCGACTGCTTGACCTCGCACCAGCAGCGCTCCCACGTCCCACCCCTTTTGTCGCCGGCGCACCAGAGCCAGCCCTCCTTCTTGCGGCCCTCGGTCTCCTTCATCGTCAGCCACGTCGGATCGAGGTCGCGGATGCCCTTCGTCGTGCTGATATCGTGCTTGGAAGCGGCCGACGACAGCCCCCACGCCGAACTCGACTTGGGCAAGACCTGGAGCGAATGCCGCTCGCGCTTCTTCTTCTCGCGCGTCATGCCAGCGCGTGAGGGTGCTGGAAGCGCCTGCGAGGTCGAGGCAAAGACCGAAGGGGGCTGCGAGGATGGCGATGCGTCGGGCGATCGGGTGCCAGTCAGGTTGCCGACGGCTGCGCGCAGCTTGGAGCCGAGCCGGTCCCGTTTGCGTTCGCCTCCGTGAACAGCATGGCCAGAGGGCCCCTCAGACGAGATGCCGAGGCCGCCGAGCGCGCCATCCACCGACTCCCAGTCCTCTTCGGCGACCGCCGAGCCGCTGATCGACGCGCTGGTGCTGGCCTCTAGTATCTCGCGCTCGTGGCTCATGCGATGGAACGGCCAGTCCTGAACGGCCGAATTGAGGTCGTTGGCGGCCTGGAGCGTCGCCTCGAGCTCGAGGCGGATGGCAGGGCTTGGCGGCACGCTCTGCTGGTTGAGCAGGAGCGACGGGAACGTCAGAAGATTGACGTAGAGCGACGTGTAGCGCGGGCCGAAGGTCAGGTCGAGCAGGTGGCTCTGAATCTGGAAGCGCAGGATCCTACGACAGCGAGGGAGGCAGTTGGTCGCGTCAAATCAGCCTGCGTGCCAAGAGTTGCGTCTGAGCGAGAGAAGGGGACGCACTCCGAGTCACGCTGCCGCTTCTCGTACGCCGCGTCCAACTTTGGGCTGTCGCGGCTGTTCGGCGTGCTGAGGTACTTGGACGTGTACTGCGTGAATGACTTGATCTCCTCCTGTGAAAGCGCAAGCGAGACGTGCGGGTCAGCACGATCCGGAGAGGACAAGACAGCGACAGACGCACATCAAAGCCTGCCCCGCGCTTGCCGAGGCGGTCGCGCTCGGCGTCCTTCAGCGCCTCGTTCCAGGCCCGCAGAGGCTCGACGATGCTCTGCTCGAGACTGGCGCGCTCTTCGCGTCGATCCCGCAACTGGCGGCCCACGACCCCGTCCTCGGCCCACAGCCGGCGCATCCCGCCCTTCTGCGGTACGACGCCGTCCTCCAGCATGTCTCCCAACCGGCTCATCTCACCCGCCAGCCGTTGCTCGGCCCCGGCCAGGCTGTCGAGCAGCTGCGCAACCTCCTCAGCAGCCTGCTGAGTCGCCGTGACGTGCGGCCGGAGGCTCGCCAGCCGCCGATTGAGCGCGTGCATCTGCGCGCGCGTCTGGGGCGTGTCGTCCACGGGCGTGACCGGCAGGCGGAGAGCGTGCTGAGTCCGCGTCGACGGTGGTGGACCGGCCGAGCTCTGGCCGGTTGATGAGCGCACCGGGCGCTGAGGTCGCGTGGGCGTCGGCAGGTCGTCGTAGCCTGGCGAGGCTGCCGAGGGCGACGCGCCGTGCGGGAGCAGCTCGCTATGCCGGGGTGGGGAGCCAACAAAGGTTGCGCTAGCGCGCCTGTCAGCCGTAGAGCTCGTGCTCAAGCGCGAGCTGAATGACTCGCCCGACAGCTTGCGCTGAAAGGAAGGATCGGTCGGCGACGGCGTCGAGTTGAGCGACATGCGTGGACCGCCTGTGAGCGCTGCTAGGCTGGCCTCGCGGTGTCGACGCGCTGGGGAGGACAGCACGCCGCCGTCCGGCAGGGTGAAGAAGGTGGAGCTCGGCTGACCTGGCCGCGCGATGCAGAGAAGACAAGGACAAAGTCAGCGAGAAGTAACGTCAATTAGTTTGGGAAGGCAGGTCGACAGGCCCAACACGAGGGAGGAGGTCCAGCTGGGAGAGCCCTGTCTTGCCGCCCGTCGGTCAACGAGGTAGTCAGAAGGAGTCCTCACTGATATCGACGGATCCTGCGCCCTCCTGCCGAAAGCCCTCGTCCTCGAGACTGAGCGGCTGCTTGAACTGAGGGCGCTGCATGCCCCACGATATGCGCCGGCTCGCTCCCAGGCCACCGGGCGGCCGTGGGAGGGGCCGGGCGCCGTCGCCTGCGTCCGCCGACATGGGCAGCACAGCTGGAAGAGAGCACCAATCGACTCCTTGTCGGTGAATGCAGCAGCTGGAGGAGCCTCGGCTGGCTGGACGCGCAAAGGCGGGGCGGCGAGTATGGTCGATGGTTGGGGGAAGGGTTGAGGTGGGGAAAGGAGATCGAGCTGGCGGCTCCCGACATGCCGTCGCTGGCGCGGCCGCCTTCTGGCACGCCCAAGCGGTGAGACTCGCGTCGCGTTTCGGTGGCGCGCGTCCGGCTTGCATTCATGAGTCTCGCGAGGGGATGGGCATGATGGGTTAAATTGGTGTGTGATAGGTGATTCCCCGGGGTCGGCGAGAGGGAAGCAAGGGCAGAAGGAGGGGTGGTGGTCGGCGAAGCTTGCGAGGGTGCTGATACATGCGGTGCGCCAGGGCTTTTCGTACACACGTCGTCGTCCATCCTCCTCCCTCTCCCTCCGACATGAGTCGCACCGTGCCTGAATGCACGGTCTCGGTCGACACGGTGCGAGAGTATAGGGCAGCGGACGCCTGGAAAAGTGAAGAGCCCCTCTCTGGCGCCCGATGCGCCGATCTAGAAACGCAGGGCGAGCTCGTACACACTGCAGTCGCATGAACACAAAACGCAGGTCAGGATGAGCAGCCAGAAGACGGGGCCGGGATTGAGAAGAAGACGATACTGAGGAGACGTACCTGTACATCGCTGCCGCGTTCGGGACGACGCGCATCATGTGGGCCGTCAAGCCGCTGTAGAGCGCACGCGCGCCCTCCTCGGCGACGACGAGCCGGAACGTCTGGACCAGGCTGCGGTACTTTGGCACAAGGGAGCCGGCTGGGATCGGTTGACGCAGCCGCGTGCGCACAACCTGGACGGGCGAGCGTAGCACAGATACGATCAGTGTCCGGCCGTCGCGTTTCTGACGAGAGAAAAGACGCACCTCGTGCGGGTAGGTCACGAGCGCAGCCATGAGCTTTGCGCCGCCTGCCGCGCCAAGGACGCCGGTCCACTCGCCGAGCTTGCCGCCCTTCTCCGAAATGCCCATCCTCTTGAAGCGCTGCACAGTGAGAGGGGCGCGAATGCAGCCCGGTCGTTAGTCTCTAGGGCAGGCCGCTGAGGCTAGAGCCAGACCGAGAGATATGGATCGTCAGACGCACCTCGTACACGACCCACTGAATGATGAGCTCGCTGACGCCTAGCATACTCGCGCTCAAGCCCTTGTACAGCCCACGGATGCCCTCGTTCTTCACGATGTAGGTCGCGCAGTTGAAAGCGTTGGTGAACGGCGGCTTGGGCACTGTGGCCGACATCGGTGGCGGCTTGAGCGGCGTCACGCCGACGGTCGTAGCGGGCTGAAACGGGGAGACGGCCGAAATGACCTTGGGCGAGGCTGCTGCCGCAGCGGACGCGCCAAATTGGGACGAGGCGGCCGCGGCGCCCGTCTTGAGCGCGCCGTCGACCGACGCCGTCGCCGGGATCTTGACCGACGCCGCCCGGGTGTGGGACTCGATCGCAGCCTTTCGCCCGCTCGACGACAGCTGCAGCCGCGTCTTGACGACCCAAATCGGGTTGGTCGCGATGCCGGTCGCGACGCCAGCGTTGGCCGCCGCGAGCAGGTGGACCCAGGAGGCCTCGCGGCCGCCGTTGAACTTCTCGGCGATGATAAGCTTCATGTTGCCGTACGTGAAGAACTGAATCGATCTGTGGACAGTCGGTAAGATGACAGGACCGCGGGTGTGTGTGCAAGGTCAGACAAAGCCTGGCTACAGGTCGGACGTGGCACAAGGCCAAGGAGAGGACAACGCACCTTGCCGGGATGGCGCCCACTAAGGTAGGTCCGATACCGCGCCAAAGCGCCGTGATACCCTCTGACCGCGCAATGTCCCTGTCGAAAGGTGAAGAGTCGAGTCGAAGTGTGTCGCAGCGGCAGCAGCGGTGGTCAGCGCGCGCGCGCACAAGTGGGCAAGCGCAGCCTGTAATGAAGGTCCTGGGCGCCAGACGGACCTCAGCAGCTGCGCCGTCTCGACAAAGTTCCACAGGATGTTACGCTGCTTGGCAGCGACCGCCTGCGTCGTCCCGAGCGCGCTCTGCACGCCGGCAGGAAGCGCCGAGCCGGCGGCGACGCGCGGTGCTGCCGACGACGATGCCATCGTCGCCGAGTACGGGATCGAGCTGCCCTTCTTGGCATGCGCCTCAGGATGTTTGGAGAAGAGAGATGATTGCAGCCGGGTCTTGGAAAGCAATATGAGCAGCCAGCAGAGGCAAGACCGGTCAGCGCTCTTGACGAAAGAAGAGCCGGATGGAGGACCGAGCAGCTCGGCAAGTGCTCCGACTGACCTTGACGACGTCGAGCGGCGCCGTGATCAGTCCACCCGTCATGCCTCCGACGCTGCGAAGAGAGCCAAGATCGGGCAGAGGCACTAGACTGTCAGCGCTCACGACTCTAGAAGCAGCGCGGCCGCCGGTGCGGCTCTCAAGCCAGTGGCGAGGTGGACAGGGAGGAAGAGCTTCGAGACGTACGCTCCGGCCGCCATGTGGTTCCAGCTCTTCTTCGGGTCCCACTGGACGGTGGCCGTCGGCTCCGACTGGACCTTGGCCGGGTGCTCTATTGACTGCGAGGTGGCCATGTGAGGATCTAAGGGAGCGGCGGGGCGCTCGAAGGCAGACTAGAAGGAGGAGGAGGGGAAAGGGGAAGGGTGCGGCGGCGGCGAGCGAGACGACGGCTGCGGGTCCTTCTTTTGGGTGTCTTGTCCAGCGACGGTGAGGCGAGGTAGATCAAGCAGCACAGCAGGCCGAGCACAGACGAGAGACGGCGTCGAGCAAGGGTCGGACCGGGAGGAGGCGAGGGGGACGAGGCAGGGAGGTCGGAGGGAAGGGGGCCACGGGCCGGCTGAAAGGAGTGCGGAGGAGGGGTCATCGGCAGCTCTTGAAATCTGTAAAGTCGCATTTGCAAGTTGAGGCGCTCGGACACGTCGCCGACCCATCGACCCCTTGTTCCCCTCGACCAGCACGACGACGATCTCTTTGTGACCCTCGTCCCCATTCCTCGCACCAATGTCGCCGATCCTCGACTTTCTGTCCCAGAGGCTGCCTGCCATGCTGCATGACATCGCCCACTCGGACGCGATCGACTGGCGCCTGCTCGTGCTCGCCTTCTCGACCGGGCTCTGGCTCTTCGAGTCGTACCTCGTGTCCGTCGCTCTCTCCTCTCTCCGAAGCAGGACCAGCCGCGGCTTGCTGAAGCTCTTCTCCACCCTTTCACCATGCCGCAGTACCCGCCAGATCCCTCTCTACTCGAAGCCGCCGCCAGCCGACTTGATCAAGGACCTCGAGTCGGAGGAGGTCGCAAAGAGCCAGGCGTACGGCCGGGACAAGGCCTGGTTCTCGCTCGCCAACGGCACCTGGGACCAGGCCTGCGCTGCCGTCCTCGTCTGGTACGACGGCTTTGCGCGTTTATGGGACCTTTCGGGCCAGCTGCTGGGACCTAAGTGGAGCGGAGGGGTACGATCTCGCTCGCCGCATCCTCTTTCTAGTGGGCTGTCGCCTCCAGTGCGCACGGGCTGACCGGGCCATCTTCGTCTCTGCGGCTGCGCGCTACACAGATCACCCAGTCGCTTCTGTACCCGACGCTGCTCACGCTCGTCATGTCACTGCCGGGCTACTTGCCCGCGCTCTACAGTACGTTTGTCATCGAGGCCCGGCACGGCTTCAACAAGTCGACGCTCGGGCTGTTCATTGCCGACAAGCTCAAGGAGCAACTGCTGTTCGCCGTCATCGGTCTCCCGCTTCTCGCCGGCTTCCTCAAAATTATCGACTGGGCCGGTGACAGCTTCGTTGGCTACTTGATGTGCTTCCTGTGCGTGCTGGCTCCCTGTCGCTGCGCCTGTCTCTTTGCCACGGCCCAGCGCTGACGATGCGCGTCGCGCGCGATTCGACAGGGTCGTCGTCCAGCTGTTCCTCGCGACCATCTTCCCGACGTTCATCCAGCCGATGTTCAACAAGTTCACGTCGCTCCCTGCTGGACCGGTTCGGACCAAGGTGGAGGCTCTTGCGCTCAAGCTGAAGTTTCCTCTGACGCACCTGTACGAGATCGACGGGTCCAAGCGCAGCTCGCACTCGAACGCGTCAGTTCCACCAGCTGCGCTGCCTCGTCTCTTTGAGCGTCGCTGTCAACGCATAGAAATCTGACCGCCTATATCTCTACCATCATGCGCGCAGCTACTTCTTTGGCCTTCCATGGAGCAAGCGCATCGTCATCTACGACACGCTGATGGAGAAGTCGACGCCGGACGAGGTTGAGGCCGTGCTCGCGCACGAGCTCGGCCACTGGGCGCGGTCGCACCCCACCAAGCTGCTACTGTTGTCGCAGGCTCACCTGCTTTTCACCCTGTCCCTCCTCCACTTCTTCCTGCACAATGGACCGCTGCTCCAGTCGTTCCGGTTCCCGGAGGCCGCGGTCGCCGACCCGCCCATCATCGTTGCGTTCCTGCTGTCGCAGCTCGTCATGTCGCCCCTCGACTCGCTCTTTTCGCTCACGGTCAACGCCGTCACTCGGCGGTTCGAGTACGAGGCCGACCGATTTGCGGCCGAGGTCGGCGGGGCCGAAATGGGCTGCCAGCTGCAGCACGCGCTCAAGCGGCTGCACGTCACCAACGCCAGCACCATCAACCACGACTGGCTGTGAATCGCTCCTCCTTGGACCCTTCATCTGCAGACCGCTTCCTGCGCTGCGCACTGACTCATTCACCCCGCGCCCCGCCTCGCAGGTACTCGGCCTACCACCACAGCCACCCCACCCTGCCCGAGCGGCTGCGGGCGCTCGACGACTTCATGGCCGATTACTTTACGGCCGACCAGCGGCTCAAGGTCAAGGCCGAGGCCAAGAAGGATCTCTGAGAGAGCCACCGGACAGCACTGCCTGCCCCGCTCACCAAAAATAAAAGCAGACCGAGAGGCATGCCCCTCTCTGATGCGCATGCCTGCCTTCTCCGTGCCTACCTCGTCAGCCAGCCGCGCCACCCACCGCTTTTCGGGGTCGCCGTCTGTTGGTCGTGAAGAGTCATGAGCACCCTCGCCATCCGCACGCGGCCTCGGCGCGCTTCTTTAGGTCGACTTGGCCGACTTGCTCCTCCTGAGCCCTATGCGAGCGTCCAGCTCGCCCTTGTCAATCCGCGCCTGCAAGCCCCCAGCCTCGAGCCCAAAGAACGTCCGCCACCACGGCTTGCCCTCGCCCCGCTTAGCCCGGTCGATCGCGTCCTGTATGCGGAAGTAGTAGGCCGGCTTGGAGGCTGGAATCAAAGACTTCTCCGTCAATGGGTACTGTATAAGGGGGGTGGAGGACGGGCGAGGTGGGTGCAAGAGCGAGCAGGTGGTCCGTCAGCCGAGGACGACGAAGGGGCCGCCGGCAGAGCAAGTGCGAGCGAAGGGGCCAGAAACGCACCTGGTTGCGCCACTTGTTGGTCATGAGGTCGTTCAACCCCTTCTGCATGCTCTCGATGACGGCGCGCTCCTCGTCGTCGAACGTCCTCTGGCCCTGCTCTATCTGGTCGAGCCGGGCGTCGACGAGAGACTGGAGGCAGGACGAGAATTGGACCTGAGGTCGGAGGATGTCCTTGGGCCAGGCGTTGGTCTGCTTGGCGATCGACTGGCGTACGCGGGCGATGTTGACGGACATGATCGAGGGCGTGGAGCGAGAATGGGCGGTCGGGTCTGTCGAGGTGACGGGCGAGAGAGGGGATGGGGGAGTGGAGGAGAGGGGAGTTCGCCGTCTTGGTGGGCGAGGCGGCAGGAGGAGGTGGGCGATCGAGCTTGGACAAACGGCATCAGCAAGTCGGCGGTCGGTCGGTCGGGCGGCCAGGCCAGACGCGCAGCTCGCCAAGTTGAGCTGTCGCATGCTGCCTCGTGCCTCCCCTGTCCTCCCCTTGCAGACCTCAGACCGTCGAAGGCCCTCAAGAGACGTCCCGGTGCGGACGATGGCAGACAGTGTCGCTGCTGCCTGCAGGTCGACTCGCGGCCCGTCAGCCCGAATGCACAGGTGTCGCGTCGCCATGGTTCGACCCCGACCGAGCTCGACCTGACCCTGCGGCGGCCTACACCTTGCCTTGCTGGCCATCTCCTGCCCCTCGTCTGTTCCCTCCATGACGACCTTCGCCAGCGCTGTTCCAATGGTATCGCTCCTTGCTCCTCGGCAGCGCGGTCGGTCGCCAGTGTCCTCGGTCCCGGCGCGTCCGCGGGCGAAATCTATTTCTGCCCGCTAGCAACTCCGTGAACTCAGCAGCAGCAGCAGCAGCAGTAGCAACAGCTTCCTGCCTTGCTCCCTCACCTTGCCGCCCCTCTTCTGCGTCATCTTCGAGCCCTCTCGCCGTCTGCATCGACAAACCCCCATCACGCATCGCGCTGGATCGCCCGCTACCCCTCGACTCGCACCTCTCCCGCCCTCCTCCCAGGCCACCCGTGACAACCGACAGGCGCACTAGTTCCCCTCGTTCTTGCTGCCCCCTCCTAACTCGCCTTCTGGGACGATGGGTCTCTACAACCAGACCTGCGTCTCGACCAACACGCTCGCGTACGAGGAGGACAGCTTCGTGCGCCGCTACTCTCCTCATCTTCCTTGTACGAGTTGCGAGCTGACTGCGAGCTCCGACGTCGACGACGGCAGTGGGATTTTGTGAGCCGCTTGCATCGGCGCGTCACCCGCGCATAGCCCTGTCCTTGAGGCTGACCGCCTTGTCGCTGGGCCGCTGTCCGACAGTCCGAAGACTGGAGCACGCACCGGATTGGATGGGCGGTCGCTGGCGCCTGCGCTGCCGTGGTGCGTCTCATCGCTCAGCTTGTCGCGCGTCAGGTCACTCTGGCTGCTTGTCGTCGTAGGGCTGACAGCTCGGAGCTGCTGCGGCCCGCCCTCCTTTTGATCGAATTGCCACCCCTCCCTACCGCCAGACCACCCTCATCACCTGCGTCACCTTGACGCTTCACGCGCTCAATTATCAGAAGCCGGCTCAGCAACGTCAGGTCATGCGCGTGCTGCTGATGCCGATGGTCTATGCGATCGGTCTGTAGAGCTTGCTGTCGGCCGTCGTGACTTGCCCCTTTCTCTCGTGCGACTTGCGCCGTGCTGACCTCCTCGCGCGTCCGCCCTCGCATCGCGTCCCTTCAGTCTCATTCTTCTCGTATCGATACTACAGGCGAGTTCTGCACTGAACTCATTTTGACGCTCAACATTGACTGACATGTCTCGCTTGGCCTCCCCAGAGAGTACACATACTTCGAGCTGGTCGAGGTGCGTGTCTCCCGGACAGTCGCGTCGCCCTGACATTTTCGCAGACGACGTGGCTGACCCCTCGTCTACCTCTCTGCCTCGTTTCGCCCAGGTGGCCTATGAAGGCTTGACGCTCGCGGCCTTTCTGCTCCTGCTGGTCGAGTACGTCAGCGAGAGCGCGTCGTCCGGCGACGTCCGCAACGCCATGCTGCGCAAGGACAAAGAAGGGCTGCCTATGACGTTCGGTTTGATCAGGTATCGCGCGTCCAAGCCGTACTTCCTGTTTGCTCTCAAGTGGAGCGTCCTGTGCGTCCCTTCTTCTGTTCCCGTTGTCATCGGCGCGGCCTCGGGGCTGACGTGTCGCCGACGAGATCCCGCGCCCGGTTGCAGTCAGTACGCTCTGTTCCGGCCGCTCATCTCCATCATCAGCATCATCTGCGAGGCCGTCGGCAAGCTCTGCCCCGACATGTACTCGGTCTACTTCGCAGAGCTCTACCTCGTCGCATTCGACTTTGTCGTGTGCGTCATTTTGCATCCGCACACTCGCTGCTGCAGTCAGACACCAACCGGCGCTGACATTCGCTTCGAGACCCTGCCGCGCTCAGCATCTCGATCGCGCTCTGTGAGTACACGTCTGCTCTTTGACATCGGACCTGCCGGAACTTTTAGCTGACCCATTGACTCTTCGCTTCGTAGACGGGCTCGTCATCTTTTACGACTTGACGAAAGGCGAATTGAAAGGCCGGCAGCGTGCGTCTCGAGCCTGCTCAATCACCTGTTGATCCCGTGACCTGCAGACTCACCATATTTCTCGTGCCCTCTTATTCGACAGCGCTCTCCAAGTTCTTGTCCATCAAGATGATCGGTGCGCGCGCGCTGCTGCGGATCTTTCTGCTCGTGCTCTTGCTCATTCCTCATCCCTGCTCCTCTTCAGTCTTCTTCACCTTTTACCAAAGGCACGTTCCGTTCGCTGTGTGGCCTCGTGCACTCAATGCTGCTGACTGTTCCCCTCGCCGCCCCCAACAGCTTCATCTTTTCCGTGCTCCAGGAGTACGACGTGATGTGCGCCCCCCATTCTGCATTTCTACCTTTGACCGCAAAGCTTGGCAGCTGACTCGCATCGCGCCGGCACCGCAGCAAAGCGACTGAGTACTGGACGGCGACCAACGTCGCGGATGGCCTCAACGCGCTCTGCATCTGCGTCGAGATGGTCATCTTCTCCGTCTGGATGGCGTGCGTCCCGTCGTCTCTCCGTCCTCAAACCGAGATGATCGATCGCCCGTCTGACTTCCGTTCGGCTTCCAACCTCCCTTCCAACATTTCTCAGCTTCGCCTTCAGCTACAAAGAGTACGCGCATCTCGACCGCCGACCGCGGACGTTCTCTAACTACCTGCGCGCGATCTGGGACACGGTCTTCTTCGGCGACTTTGTGATGGAGATCTGGCACTCGTGGTGCGTCCTGACTCGCTCTGTTTCACCCACGAGCGCTCAGTCTCATGTCTGAAGCTCACGCGCGCTCCTCCATCTCTTCCCAGGGTCTTCTTCGTGCGTTACATGCTTGGCCGGCCGGGAACGAGCTCGAAGGACGTCAATGGCTTCGACCACCGACTTGAGGTTGCGTGCGTCACCCTTTCGTCCTCTTTGCCGGTCTGTGCTGAGGTCTTTCGCGCTGACCGCCGGCCGGCTTCGTCGCATGCGCAGGTTTGGCGCGACCGACGACGACAACGAGCAGCACCTGCACATGGCCTCTCGACCGAAGCACGCCCAGCGGACCACGACGTCCGACGGCTCGTACCACTCGATCCAGGACGCGTTCGACCCGCGGGCGTCGGACGAGGAGGAGAGCGGGACCCCGTCGACCGCCGAGGTCGAGGCGCAGAAGAACATGGCTGGCGTCGGGGCGCGCGCGGTCGGCAGCGGGAGGGACGCCGACGGGCGCTGGCATTGAGCGGGAGGAAGTCTGTCGCGCGGCCTCGCTACCTGAGACTCTTTCAAGACACGCGTTTGCGACTGGTCATCAATCTGGGACGAAAGGGGACCTGTGCATCGAGCGTGCTCGTTGTCTAGATCAGGGTGGGGGGAGAAGCAAGGGGGTAAAGCAGGAAAGCGCGTGCAAGAAAGCAATAGATGGGGAAGCAGAGCAAGGTTTACGAGCGTGTACGAGTGCGGAGCGAGGGGGAATACAGTGAAGCGAAAAGGTGCGGAGGGGGTTGCTGGTGCGGATGCGTCTGCGTCTGCTCGACAAACAGGTTGCTGGGTGCTGGGGACAGCTGGGCGAGCAGCCCGGCGTGCTGATTGGCGCTGGTGCGGTGATGGGCTTGGTGCGGCGAGTGTTGCTAGCGTGCTGCGAGTGGTCGATACAAGGTCGGGCCGGCTGCGAGAAATGGCCGCTGCGGATGGCGAGGGTGCGAGGTTGGCTGCGCTCGGGACCGGGTGCGGAAGACGACGGAGGGGTGGCAACCCCGCGCCGATCATGGCGAGCGAGGAGGCGTCTCCTGCTGGCGCTGAGATCGGGCTGGGGAGGGGGTAGACGGGGCAGATACGACCGTAGTAGGCGTGCTGCGAGGAGAGAGGATTGATGCCGGGTCAGCTTTCGCGTCCGCAGCTGGCAGCAGCTTCAGAGGCAGAGGAGATGGACGCACTCGTAAGACAGCCGACGGCGCGCTGCGGGCATCTCAACCGCCCAGAACTTGGCACCCGTCTGGAGGTCGACGACCCAGCGCCGCTTCCCCTCGTCCTGGACAGCGAGGGTCACGAGCCGACGGCCCTTCAACGGCGCGCCTGGGGTGGGCGCCCAGCGGCGGGGAGGCGCCGGCGGCTTGGTTGGCGTGGAAGGCGGTGAGAGGGGGTAGCAGGCCGAGAGGAAAGCCTCTGGTGATGAGCAGCGAGATAATAGGGACGATGATCAGCACGAGCAGGCAGATGGTGATGGGGGCGGGGTCGAAGGAGCGCACTGGCTGTGTCCCGGTGCAGGGAGGGCGAGGTCCGGCTGCGATTCAGGGACGGTCGTCGCGAGATGCTGTGGCGCCAAGGTGCAGCGTATGGAAAGTCAGCTTGCTGGAAAAACCTGCCTGGAGGAGGCGGTGCCTGAGACGACTCACTACTGAGCGACCATGGTGGCAGGGCAGCAAGACGAAAGAAAGCAAGGAAGGTGAAGCAAAGGGGCGAGCGAGCGAGAATACAGAGGCAAGGATGGGAGGGGGCGGCGAAGAAGAAACGCCTCTTGGCCTTTCCTGCTCTTATTCCTCGACCGGCGTTGATCTTCGGCTTGCGGTCAGCTGAAGACTGCAAGGGAAGGGGAGCGGCGGCGAGGGGCACAAGGGCCACAAAGGGGATGCGCTGCGGGTGGGCTCGACGGGGCAAGGCAGCCGGGACGCAAGGGGAGAAGCGGTCCCGCTCGACGGTCCGCCAAGGGCCTGGTCAATCAGGCAGGCCAGAATGCTGCTGGAGCTGTCAGCCTGCGCGGGTCATGGCGATCCTTGCCAGCAGCGGAGGGAATGGGGCGAGTGCGGGGAGCTGGCTGAGCTGTCTCGCGCGGGAAGGACGGGCTTGCCCGCCCGTCGGGGCTGATGGGGGGTCACCTAACGGGGCTTTGGGAAATCCCAGACGAGGTGGAGGTCGCCGGCTGCTGCGCTCGAGCTGCCGTCGCGCGGCCCGGACTATGGACTCGAGTACAACGTCGACCGCTGCAGCTCACCGCTCGGCGACTCCTCCATTCTCCTTTCTTGACGGGCAACCTACTCGCTCGCAATGCCACAGCAGCGTCAGTCGTTGTTGTGACAGGCTGGACAGGCCGCACGATTTCGACCGGCGCCGGCCCTCCGGACGCTCTTTCGCTGGGCAAGCCGCCACGGCCCGCGGGCCGTAGGGGCCGACGGGGCCGGACTACTCAACTCGCGAGCCGTCGTTCATGCCCTGCCTTCCCTCCCAACTCCCATCATCCCCATCGCTGTCACACCCCACTGCTCTCGCACCATGTCGTATGTAGAATCGCTGTTTTGAATCTCATACGTTGCTCTGGCTTCATCAACTGACGTCTGCCCCCCCCCCCTGATGCTCGCGACGCCCTCCGCAGCTACCCCGCCGTCACCCTTCCCTCGCACGTCAAGGTCCGTCTGCAGCCGTCCTTCGCTGCCACCCTTCGTAGTATAGGCTGACAGTAGCGCACTGACTTCCTGCTGCCCCCCTAGACCGTCGTCATCACTGGCTCTGGGTGAGCACTGCATCTCGCCGAAGACGGGAGTCGCGCCTTGCGTCCGGCCGCTGACCAGTTCCCTCCGGTGACCAGCGGTTTTGTCGGCCAGCGCCTGCTGCTTTCGCTGCTCGAGCGCTACCCCGACCTCGACATCGTCTTGACCGACATCTCGGCTCCCAAGGTCCCGCGCTCGCTCGCTGGCAAGGCGGCGCAGATCACGTCGCTGGCGGCCGACCTGTCCAAGTCGGACGACCTCGCCCGCCTGTTTGGCGGGCGCAGCGTCGACTGCGTCGTCGCCCTGCACGGCATCATGAGCGGCGGGAGCGAGGCCGACTTTGAACTCGGCTACCGAGGTGCGCTGGTAGCCTCTCATCTTTCCCCCGAGTTCGGCTTGTGCTGACACTCACCGCCTCGCAGTCAACGTCGACTCGCACGTCGCGCTGCTCAAGGCGACGACGGCCCACCACCGCGCCGTGCGCGCCGACGCCCCGTTGCCGATCTACGTCTACGCCTCGGGTCTCGCCGTCTAGTACGTCAGCTCTCGGCCGATCTCCTTATGTCGTGTGTCTTTGCGCTGACCGCGTGCTCCGCTTTGCCTCTCATCAGCGGGGGTCCCAAGTGCCTTCCCGAGGCCAACGTCGACCCCGACACGACACCGTTGTTCCCGGAGACCAGCTACGGAACGGGCAAGGCCATCATCGAGCTCTACCTGTACGACTACACGCGCAAGGGCTACGTCGACGGCCGCATCCTTCGCCTGCCGACGGTCGCGATTCGCGCCGGCGCGCCCTCATCGGCCGCGTCGAGCTTCATCTCTGGGCTGATCCGCGAGCCGCTCTCTGGCAAGCGCAGCGTCTGCCCGGTCGCCGAAGGCCCAAACGACCTCAACCTGTCCAAGTTCCCCGTCTATCTCTCGCGCGTCTCGACCATCATCCACAACTTCATCCACGCGATCGCGCTCCCTGCGTCGGCCTTCCCGTCCCACTCGCGGACCGTCAACCTCCCGGGGATCACGACGACCCCGCGGCTGATCCTCGACGCGCTGGCCGCGGTCGGTGGGGACGAGGCAATGGCGCTCGTCGACTACGAAAAGGACGACAAGGTGCTGCACATCATGAAGGCCTGGCCTGGGTCGTTTGAGAACGCGACGGCGCTCGCGATGGGCTTCGTCCGCGACAGCCCCGAGACGGGCTTCGAGGACGCCGTCAGAGACTTCAAGCGCGAGCTCGAGACCGGATACGGCGCGTGGTAGACGCTCGGAGTGGGGCGAAGGGATGGCGCTCAGGATGACACTTTTCCCTTCCTGCAGGCTCGTGTCGCGCTCGATCGCCAGAACAGCTGCTCGATTCTCATTGTAGCGCATCAATCTTTCTTGAAGCGGTCCTCGAGCATCACGGGCTTGGGGCCGGTCGAGCTGCCGGGGAGCTTGCCGTCGAGGATCTTGCGGGCGCGGACCTGCATCCAGCACCGGTACATCTTGAGCTGCTTTTTGCGGTTGACGAGCTGCGGCGGGTGTAGTGAGAGGCCAGTCAGCGCGCGAATGAACGGAAGGGGAGACGCGCAGGGCGAAGCGACGTCGCCACTGACCAACCGCCGGTCGATGCCGAGCTGCTCGAGGTCAAATAGCGGATGTGGGCCGTGCCAGTCGGACGCGCCGCGGGGGAAGTAGTACTCGGGCGTCGAGAAGGACGCCGAGGCGAGCGCAGCCTCGTCGGCCGCAGAGTCGTCGACCGTCAGCGCCTCGACCGACGCGCTGAGGTCAGGCGCCGAGGATGGGGCGCGCTCGTTCTCGGCCGGCGTGGCGGGCGTTGTCAGCCCGTCGGTCACCTCGTCCTCGGGCGCCGCGCTCGTCGTGACCTCGACGGGCGAGGTGGTCGGCGAGCCAGTGAAGATCCGTGCCAGGTCGTCTGGATGACCGAGGCGAAGGGATCAGTGCTCGATCGCGCAGGCAGCAGCGCCGACTGGAGGAGGACGCACCAGGCGAAAAGAAGTAGACACGCGTGCCGTCGCCGCGGATGTAGAAGTCTTCGTCGAGCATGCGATTCTTCTTGATGCGCATCTGAGCGAGGTCGTGCCGGCCGTAGTCGCGCATGAGGACGAGGCCTCCGGGCTTGAGCATCTGGGGGCAGCAAAGCGAGCGTCAAGTCGTCAAGCAGAGTCAGCGTCGTTCCGGAAAGATTGCATGCAACTTGGAAAGGAATGGACTCACCCGCCAGACGTTGTTCATCGCTCGCTCCCACTCGGTTCCCGGCTGCAGCGCGCTCAGCACGAAGACCATGACGGCAATGTCGACCGTGCCGGGCTCAATCGACTCGGGTATCGACTCAGAAGACAGGTCCCAGACGTCCGAGTGGACCTTACCAGTCGGTGTATTCTTGTACAATGGGTTCGACTGGGGCAGACGAGGAGTGCACAGCGACGGGTCGTCAGCATTCGGCCAGCTGGACGCGCACATCGACGGATGGGCTGGGACGGACCTTGACGACCTCCACGGCTGACTTGGAGTAGTCAAAACCAAAGACAGAAAGCTCAGGGTTCTCATTGTGCTGGACGATGGGAAACATTGCGTTTCCGGCGCCCTGTGCCGCACAGTCGTGGGGAGGAGGGTCAGCTAAGGGGCGGGGTATTGGTGCCCGAGCATCAGACTCACGCAGCCGATCTCGACGATGGTCCGGCGGCCCGCCTGAGGCCAAACAGGATATGCACGTCAGCATGCGGTCATGTGATTGCTCAGTTGATGGCCCGAGAATGGACGCACCTCTGGTTTGGTCAACTCGATGAGTTCCGGGAACTCGAGCCGCAGCCACTTGCGGTCCTTGAAGAAGCTGCAGGCGTGCCGGGATTGATAGGTCAGGGACACGTGCAAGTTCGAGCACGGACAGGCGGCTGCGAGGCGACGCACCCTTCCAGATGGGTGTCGTAGAAGCGGTCCCAGAAGCTCGCCGGCTTGGAGTTGTAGACGGCTGAAGGGGCGCAGGGACCAGCAGAAACAGCCGGCCGGCAAGTTAGCGAAGCAAACGACGATTGCAGTCGCCAGACGTCCAGCACTGACTCTTCATGGCGTCCGTCACCTGGTACTCGCGCTGCAGCTTCTTGACCTCGGCTGCCCGCTGCTCGAGGTCGTCGGGCGGCGGCGCGTGGTCCCAGGCTGGGCGAGAGAGCGCGACCGTCTGGTCAGCTTCAAGTGAAACTAGCAGGAAGGGCGGGCTCAGCTTCCAGCCGCCCAAGGGGGAGCGCGGGCACGGACCATTCATCGTGAAGACGTCGGCGTCGTCCTTCAGCACGCGCGTCCCCCAGTCCTCTGACCGCTCGGCTGCGAGCGAGCCCTTGAGCTGGTCGCGGACCGACGAGGCCGACTTGAGCTTGAGCTCCTCGGCCGACTTGACGTACGGCGCCTCGGCAGCAGCTAACGCCGGCGGCGCAGGGCTGCTCGGCCGGCTGGGGGAAGAGGTTGAAGTAGAAGCCATGCTAGCCGAACAGTAGGGAGTGTGTAGAAGGGCGCTGCAATGACGAACGAGCGTTCGGGGCATGGGGTGGTGAGAGAGAGGGCAGACGGGCCTCGCTCGCTGGAAGACTCAGCCCAAGATTCCAGCCGACAAGGTTCTCACGTCTACGTAAGCACCGCGCGCTCTGGCGAAAGGAGCTCAAGCGAGCCTCGGAGGCGCCGCTGTTGCTGTTGGGTGGCTTCATCTTGCCGCCGACCCTCCCCTAGCTCGCTCGACACGCCTGGACAGTTGTCCTCGAAAACTGCTGATCATCGTTCTTGCCCAGCAGCTGGGTTCGGCTGGTAGCTCTTGTCAAGGACAGGTGAGCGACCGGGCAACTGCCAGTCAGCTTGACCGGTATGGCTCGCGTCCGCCCTCGTCCGCCGCCTGTGAAGCGCTGGACGAAGCTGATCGATCTTGTCTGCTCGCTGCAGAGCGCAAGTCCTCGCTCTGATTCTGCTCTGATACTTCTCGAGCTCCTCCTGATACTAGATGTGACTCGCTGCAGCTGCCGACGTTCATATGGGCTCCTCCAGCTGATCGAGTTCTTGTGCTGCGCTCTGGTCCTTTCCAAGGTGCAGATGCGTGTCTGCTCGGCAGGATTTCGATTTGCGCCGACTGGCTTCTGCCGAAGCAATATGGGTCCCCGCCGCCGCCGGCCACTCCCCGCACCCTCGACTCATCCGGTCGTCGGCGCACATCCGGGCGGTCGTACGACGCGTCGACGTGACCTCGTCGAAGGTCAACTGATGTCAAGAGCAGGAGAGAAGTGACCGAGGCTGGGCGTCGATGACTGTGGGAAGCGGCGGGCGCAATGGGCGAAAAGGGGTCATCATCCCGGGCGCTGATCCGCCAGCTGCGACGCACGATCAAGGCCTTCGCCAAGGCGTGCGAGCACGCGGAGGGCGGCCTGATTGGCTCATCGGTCAACGCGCGGTCCCGACCTGCCCCCGATATCGCGCAGAGCTGCTTTGACCCCCCATTCTTTTGACCCGTTGACTGCCACCCCTGCCATTCCCCGCAGTAGTCGTCCCTCTCCTTCCCCTTCCTTTCTCCTTCGCGACCTCCTTGTCTGGCTCGCACCGGATTCCTTGGCTGCTCCCTTCCTCGCCTGCTCGACCTCCTCCCCTTCTCTCAGCCGCCTCCCTCGCTTCCTCAAATCAACAAGGATGTCTTCGATATCGCCCACGCCATCGTCGGTCGAGCACGACCAGGAGAAAAAGAAGGCTTTCGGCGGGCCTCACACCGACCCGAAGAGCGAGACGATCGTTCCCGACGGCGTCAAGAAGACGGTCTCGCGGCACATTGACACCGGCGACGACGACGAGGACAGCTCGCTCGACGTCCAGATATCCGAGCGGGCGCTGAGCTGGCAGAGGACAGCCGTGCTCCTGTTCACGGAATACGTGGTCCTAGGCGAGTCTGCGTTCCTTCGCTGTTGTCTGCTCCAGACTGCCGGCCGACAACATGGGCTGATGACCGACCCTCGGACTTGTCGCACCTCTCTCTGCTGCGGCAACAGCCATCCTGGCCTTCCCCTACTCGTTCCAGGTCCTCGGCATGGCCGGCGGCACGATTGCGACCTTGATCGTCGGTCTATTTGTGCTGCACACTTCCCACGTCCTCTGGCGCTTCTGCATGGCGTGCGTCCGCTCTGTGCCTTTCCCGCTTCCTCTCGCTGTCGGGCGAGCGCAGCCGACTGACCGGCCTCTTCCGATGCGCCTGGCAGCTACCCGCAATGCCGCGACATCGCCGACGTCTCGTACTACATCTTTGGCCAGAAGCGCGTGTACTGGTATGCCGCCTTCGTTGGTCTCGCGCTCGTGAGTCCCGCCGCGCGCCTCTCTCTCGTCACTGCGCTCGACCCCTTCTAGTCTGACCCTGGTACGCGCACGTCCTCTTTCGTATCTAGAACAACCTGTGCGTCCCCCGACCTCGTTGTCCGTTTCAATTTGAATAAGCGCACCTTTTTCTGAACCGTCTCCGACCCAATTTCTCAGCTTCATCATGGGCCTGCACTGCAACGCCGGCGCAACTGCCATCAACACGCTCGGCTACACGACGTGCTCGGCCGTCTGGGGCGTCGTCCTGCTCGCCATTATGTGGGCTGGCTCGCTCATCCGCGACTTGCGGCACACGACGATCCTCGGCATCTTCAGCGCCGGCACCATGTTCATCTGCTTGTGCGTCTCTCCAGGTCTTCGCCCATCGGCCCAGTATCCAGTCCTGATCTTCCAACCTTGACGCCGGCGTGTCATCTTCACAGCCTCATCGTCGTCATCGGTCACGGCGTCCAAGGCACGCCGAATGGCTACGTTTCCGCCGCCGACGCGACCGCGACGTCGCCTGAGACGCAGCTCGGCTGGACCGTTTGGGCGCCCGAGGGTACGACCTTTGTGCAGGGCATGAACGCGGTGCTCAACATCTGCTATGTGCGTCATTCGTTCCTTGTACGCTGAGGTTTCTGCCGAGATGATGCTGACCATCTTGCCCCTTCGCCGCCCGGCAGACGTACATTGGCCACGCCCTCATTCCCTCCTTCGTCGGCGACATGAAGCGCCCCGAGGAGTTCCCAAAGGCGCTGTACCTCTCGATGGCGGCCGAGCTCATCCTCTTTACCCTCTCCGGCGCCATCGTCTACTCTCACACTGGCACTGCCCTCACGACCGCGCCGGCATACGGCTCGCTCATCGCCAAGTACGGCCGGCCGGCCGCTGCATTCACGCTGCCGACTATCATCATCGTCGGAGTCCTCTACTCGATCGTCACGTCTCGCGCGGTCTTCTTCCAGGTGCGAGCCAGGCTCTCCTTGACTCTGACGACCGTTCCTAGTCCACGCGCTGACATGCTCCCTCTCCTCCATTCCAGATCTTCCCGGAGAACTCAGTCCACCGCCGGACGCACACGTTCAAGGGCTGGGCCGTCTGGACGACGATTGTCACCGTCGGCTGGATCCTGGCATTCATCATTGGCGAATCGATCCCTTTCTTCAACGAGTGCGTCCCGCCCTCTGCTCTTGACTCTCTCATCCGAGAACTTCCGGTCGCGGGTCCAAAAGCTCGGCTGACGCTTCCCGACTCACCGGCGATGATCCCTCCAGCATGCTGTCGTTGATCGCCAGTCTCTTCGACAGCTTCTTCGGAGCGAGTGCGTCCCAAGCGCCTGTATTTTGTTCGCTCTCAGTCACAGTCCGCTGACTCCGGCGGCTGGCCTGCTCGACAGTCTTCTGGGCCTTTGCCTTCAAGATTCTGTACAAGGGCCGCTATTTCGAGTCGCCCGTGCGCATCGCTGAGACGTTTGCAGCCTTCGTGATGCTCCTCGTCGGGCTTATGCTTCTTGGAGCGGGCACTTACGCCTCGGTCGCGTCCATCATCCACTCCTGTGCGTCGGGCTTGCGCAGCGGTTTCCTCCGCACCACCTGGCAACACGCTGACCTTGAATCCGTCCTGCTGCCCTCTTCCAGATGCCACTGGCGCCATCAAGACGCCTTTCACCTGCGTCAACACAGGTACGCTGAAGGACTCTTCGCTGTTTTGACAGCTCAAGCCAGTCCCCTGACGCTCTGCTCTTCCTTGCACTGCTTCTCAGGCTTCGTCTTCACCCGCTAGACATAGACATAGACGAAAAGGAGGCTCAACCCTTCCTCTCTCCCGTTTCCCCTTCCAGGTCTCGCTTGGTTATGCATTGAGGTTTCACTCGGTTCTCGTGGTCTACCCAAGTAGACGCTGTAGCTTGAGCGAGGGCCCCCATCGCAGTGCATGATTCGCTTGAGAGTCAAGAGTGGACGACGGGTGCGGAGCCATCCATCGTTAGCTGCCGTCCCTGACCCACGCGCCCTTGCCCGAGCCCCCCTTACCACCGCCACCGCGAGCGAGCTCCTCGACGACGTCAACCTTGCCGGCGTCCCACGCGCGCGCCTCGCCTCGCTTGGCGTACTCCATGTCCATGACCTCGCGGTCGCGCTTCTCCACCTCGGTCAGCCACGCCGGCTTCTCGACCTCGGCCCGTTTGAGCTTGGTCCGCTGGCGCCTAAGCCGCCGTGCGGCGGACGCGTCGTCCGAGTCGGACGACGACGACGACGAGAAGCCGAGCACGTTCTTCTGGGCTTTGCGCGCAGCCCTCTCTGCGGCTTTTGCGGCGGCCTTCTTCTCCTGCAGGTGCGCGGGGCGAGTCGCGCGTCGTCAGTTGAAATTGAGAGGGAAAAGGTCGGGAGATACTCAGAGTCACGCACCCGCTTGGCCTTGCGTCTCGCCTCGTCTTTCTCACGTTCATTCTCCTTGAGCGCCTCGAGCATGCGCTCGTACTCCTCTCCGACGTGACCTGTCTTGGGTACGGGCGCGACGTCGAGCCGCGGGTCGTACGAGTCGGCAAAGTAGCGATCCATCTTTGACGGTGGCGGCGCGGGCGCCGGTCCGTCGTCGCCGTCGTCGACCGAGGGCGAGGGCAGACGCGCAGACGGCGTCGGCTCGACGGGTCGGTCAGTCCGGGGCGACCGCGAGCGGCGCCGCTCGCCGTCGTCAGCGCGGGTCTGGCGCGAGCGCTCGTCGTCCGACCGGTTGCGCTCCCTCTCCTTCTCCTCTCGCCGCCTTCGACGCCGCCTGCGTTCTTTTGCGTCCTCCTCGTCCTCCCTGTCGCGCGCCCGCTCGCGCTCGCGCCTTCGTCGACGACGCGCCGCCTCGTCATCTTCGCCGTCGTCCCTCCGACCGGAGCGCCTCGAGGACCGGTGGTCGTCCCTGTCGTCGTGCTTTTCGTCGTCGTTGCGCGTCCTTCGCGAACGATGGAAAGAGGAGGCGTCTTCGGTAGAGGGCGACCGACGCTCGCGCCGCTTGCCCTTGTCGTCTGGCCGGTCCGGGTAGAGCGTAGAGCGATGCACGACGGCCTGTGGGTCTTCGTCCCCATCGTCGTCCCACGCCCGCATGCCGCCTCGCCGCTCTCCGCGTTCGACACCTTTGCTCCCTCCCCGTCGATCGTGCCCGCGATCCCGCGACCGCTCCTCGGGCGCCCGGTGTTGCGAGCCAGAGGATGACGACGGCGAGCCAACGGCGTGGCCCGCGAGCGCAACGTCGCGCGCCGAGCGCGCCTGGGCGGCCTGTTGGCGTAAGAGTGACTGGTTGTGGTCGTCGACCGAGCGGATCATGGACGACAAGAAGCGCTTGTTGGTGTTGAGCTTGGGGGCGTCAGACGTGGTCGCGGGCGCGGGAGAGCTGGCGAGCAGGAAGCAGGAAGCAGGATGCGAGGGTTCAGCGACTGGTAGGGATGAGGCTGGCCGCTCTTGGTGGGGGGAGCCAGGTCTCCGCGATGGCGGAAGAAAGACAGAGACACGCACGTCGTCCTGTATGCTCCAAAGCCGTGCTCCCGCCAGACTTTCTCCTTCTCGCGTGCCTCCTTGGCGATGAGCTCGGCAATGTCGGCGTCGGTGAGGGGCTCGCCGGCGCGAGACGTTGTCGGCAGCGTGGCGATCCCGAACGACGCCCGCTGGAGGGCCGCGATGATCGACGACGAGGACGGCTTCTTGGAGCTGCCGCTGGTCGATGAGGCACTAGGCGGCATCGTCTAGCTGCTGGTCCGGTGGTCGAGCAAGAAAGAGGAGTGCAGTGCTGCCGTAGGGAAAGCTCAAGTCGGCCGTCGAGGTGACGGTTGGCGGGCGAGCCAGCGGAGGGACTGAGCGAGCGAGAGATGGTCCGTCCCCTTCGACGCTCACATCGACACCACCACCTCACCACATCGTCTCGCTCGTCACGCCCCTCCTCTCGTCGACCCAATGTCCCAGTCTCAGCCGTCGCCTGACGTGTCGATGCCCGAGGCGGGAGGTGTCGCCACCGCCGCCGCCGCCGCCGCGTCGACGCCCCCGCCCGAGTCCGCGTCGGTCGTGCCTCCTCCAGCAGCACCAGCGGCACCTCCGACGACGGCCGCCTACGGGTCCCAGTCGACGAGCCTACCGACGCCCGGCAGGACGCCCTCGCTGTCAGAGCTTGGAGAACCGGTCGAGCCTGATCTTCCTGGCCCTGCGACGGCAACTGGTCCGCCACTTGCCGGCCCAACCCCGACGGCGGACCCACCCGCCGTCGCGGTCCCTCCTCCTCCTCCTCCCGGGCAGGCGGCTGCTGGCCCCTCCATTGCTGTGGCGACCACCGCGGCGCTCGCTCGCCTGTCTGCGCTCGAGGACCACCTCTTGACGGCCAGGCAGCGCGGCGATGACCGTGCCGGGCAGTCGATCCTGCTGCAGATGGAGGACGTCGCGCACGAGGCGTGGCTCACCGTCGGTCCCTCCTGCTCGCTCGCCTTGGCCCGTCTCGCCACTGAAGGGAGAGCTGATGTCGATCTGCGTGCGATCGCCCGCTCCAGGATGTGTACGAGTCTGACTGCCCGACCGACGCCTACTACTTCCTGCTGCTGGCCGTGCTCTTCCTCATCAACGGCGACCTGTGCGTTCTGCCCGAGATCCCCTCCACCTGGTCCGCCGCCGCTGTCCTCAGCCCAGGAGCGCCCCCGACTGACGAGACCCTACTGCGCTGCCGTCCTTCCCACGCGCCAGCCCGTCGGCCGTCAGCCTGCTCAACGCCGGCAAGCCGGCGCTCAAGGCCCACCCGCTCGCGCTCCCCCTCGCGACGCTCGTCTCTGGCGCCCACGAGGGCGTGCCCGCGGCCATCTGGGCCTCGCGCTCGAGCTTACTGCTCGTGCGTCGGCTCGGTCGCTTTCCTCCCCTTCCACCGCCCCGCCCCCCTCCTATCTGGCGGCGCAGCAGCCCTCGAGCTTTCTCGCTGACGGTCGCTCCCGTCCCTCGCGGCGCTCGTACAGACCCTCGGGGCAAGCCCGCCGGCGGACCAAGTCGACGGCGCGTTCCGCTCGCTCCTGACGACGCTCCTCGACATCTTCGTCGGTGCGTCTTTTCCTCGTCGCACTGCCCCTACCCACCTCCTCCACTCCGCCCGACCCGCCCTTGTGCTTTCCATCCTTTCCTTTCCTCAGGAAACAGAAAAAAAAGGGCGTCAAAGGCTGACCCTCCCCAACTGGCCCCCCTCCCCCTTGCCTGACCGTTCATCCGCCGGCGCCCTTGCCCGCGCCGTCCGACCGCAGACGGCTACCGGCAAGACACCGTCGCCCGGGTTGCAAAGGTCTACACGGCGATCCCCCTGGGCGAGCTCGCCGCCTTGCTAGGGATGACGGAGGTCGAGACTGCTCCGGGTGCGCGCTGCCCCTCACCCGTCCCTCCCCCCACCGCCCTCCCTCTCTCTCTCTCTCTCTCTCTCTCCTCTCTGGCCTCTGGGTCTGGGTCAAGCTCCGCTTTGACATGCCCCTTTGACGAGCTCACGCAAGCTGACGAACGCCCTCGGTAACCCCCCCCCCCCCCTTTCCCGGTCTCCCCTTTCCCTCTTCCCGATCGTCCCTAGTCGTGCCCCGCCTCGGCTGGCGGCTGGACGAGTCGACGACGCTCGTCACCCCCGTCCGCAGCTGTCCGTCCCACTGGGCCCACCCCCAGTTTCCTGCCTCCCGTCCCTGCGCTTGTGCAAACCCAAGCTGACCCTCTCTCACACACACACACACACCGCCCCCTTCTCTCGCCTTTACCCCCCCCCCTTCTCCCTCAACTCAAACCCGACCAGCCCCGACTCAGTCCCTCCCTTCGACCCAACGACATTTTGCCTCGCTTGCCCGGCGCGTGCTCGCGCTCGAGCAGACGATCCGTGTCGATTAGACCAAGAGAGGGAGGGAGAGAGGGAGAGAGAGGGGGAGGGTGCTTTTTTCTTTGCGTGTGTGTGTGTGTGGGTGTGTGCAAGAGAGCGACGGAGAGGGCCTCTGCGTCCTTTTCCTCTCGACCCGCTCCGCCCCCCCCCCTCTCCTTCCGCTTTCCCTCCCCTCCCCACCCGTCCCCCCTCACGTACCCCGCCTCACAGCCCTTCACGGTCCAGCCTTTGGCCAGCCTGCTCGACCTCCCTCGCCCGCCTTTCTTACCGAAACCCCGCCGACCCAACCACCCACCCCACTCACCCATCCCATCCGATCCTTTGATCAGCCGCCTCGCCCTCGGCCCTCCCAACCCTCTCTCTCTCTCTCTCTCTCTCTCTCTCTCTCACTCGCGCGCAGCACCCCATCTCCAACCCCCTCCCTGCTTGCATGTCCCTTCCTTCTCACCACCACCACCACCACCGCCCCCCCCTGCTCCCTTTTCGACCCCTCGCCCTCCCTGAAGAGCCCGCTCCTCTCCACCCCCTCCTTTCCTCGAGCGAGCTCACACACGTGCACCTCGCACCCACCAGCAGCGAGGCCCATCGCCAGCCAGCCTCCCTCCTCAGCCCTCGCACACATGGACAGCTCCCCGGGCGACTCGACGCGCCCAGGCAGCGGACGGCACTAGGCGAGGCGGGACGTCGGGACGTCGGGGCGCGCGCACCGTCGGTGAAGAGCCCAGGAGAGAGGGGCAGGGGGGGGGGGGGGAAGGCAGCATGACGATCGGCACACCCTTTTGCGCAGGCAAGAGAGGGAGGGGGGGGGGGGGGCACCGTCGGCTGGTCGTGTGCGGCGGTTTCAGCTAGCGCAGAAGGAAAGCCCCAGCGGGCGGGCGTGTGGGTGTGTATGTGTGTGGGTGTGTGTAGGTGGGTGGGTTTTTTTTTTGTGTTGGGGTCGGGGAGTCGGTCGGATCACGAGTGAGAAAGAGCGAAGAGAGACGAGAGACGAGACGAGAGGTCGTGGCGGCTGAGGAAGAGCGGGTCGGTCAGGGTCGTAAGGTGGATTGGATTGGACAGTTAGGGGGGGTGGAAGGGGGGAAAGGGGCGGTATGTACGAGCGGCAGGTGAGCGAGCGAGCGAGCGAGCGTGGAAGGGGATCACGGGAGAGCTGGCGGGGGGTGAGAGGGACGGAGGGAGAGAGGGGGAGGGGGGAGGCGAGTGTCTATCGTGAACAGCGGGGCGGCGAGGCTTTCGTCGGTCGGTCGGGCGGGTGGTCGAGTGGGGGAGAGGCATGCCTACTGGACGTGCTCGGCCGCGCGGTCCTTTGCGCCGTTGACCGACTCGGAGGCCTGCCGCGAGGCGAGGCGAGGAGAGGAGGGGAGGGGGGTTTACTGCCGGGCACGGGTCAGCGGATGTGACCGCGAAGAGAACAAAGGCAGGGGAGAGGGAGAGAGAGAGAGAGAGAGCAGGAGTGGGGGGAAGGGGGACGACGCACCTGCTGGCCAGCCTGCGCAGCCTTCTTCTGCGCCTGATCCGCCTTGGCCGCCGCCGCCTGCTTGCCCTGCAAACCACCACGTGAGGTCAGAGCAAAGGCCACACCGAACCGACCGTCAGCCGTCCGATCCGACAAGGAAGGAAGAGCGAGGGAAGGCGGCGTGCAGAAAGAAGCAACGGGAGAGAGGAGCGGGAGAGAGAGAGTGAGGGAGCGCGGCGCACCTCGTTGGCCTTGGCCTCGACCGCCTGCTTGGCCTCGCCGGCCCCGCCCTCGGCCTCCCCCGCCTTGGCCTCGGCCGTCTCCTTGGTCGTCTTGAGGATCTCCACCACCTTGTCGAGCACCGGCTGCAGCGTCTCCTGGACGTACCGGACAACGTCGGTCGAGCGCTCCGACAGCGCCTTGTCCTTGTTGAGCAGCAGGGAGGAGAGCTCGTGGTACGAGTGCACAACGTTGTCTTGCACCATCTTGGGGAGCGCCGAGCCCGAGTTCTGCCGTCGGTCGCGTGCAGCGAGGCGAAAGTGAGAGAGAGAAGGGATAGGGCCGGGGGGGGGGGGCGGGGGCGGGAGACGGGTCAGCCCATACAGGCGAAGCAAGGATTCGAAAGGCAGGGAAGAGGAAAGGGGGTGGGGGTTCCGCGCACCTGCAGCTTACCGAGCTCCTCGACGAGCGCGCCCTGGAGCGCGCCGAGCTTGGCGCCGGCGTCGCCGGCAAAGTCGCCGACAATCTTCTTGGAGCCCGAGACGGTGGCCGACAGCTGCTGGCTGGTTTGAGCGAGCGAGCGAGCGAGTGAGGGGCGGAAGAAGGGGGGCAGTCAGCGTTCGACGCAGAGGCAGGCGGTCGGTCGAATGGACGGCAGAGGAAGAGAGAGAGAGAGACGCGCTTGATGACATGGATCGAGTCGACCGCCTTCTGACTGTGATCCCCCACGGATTCCGACCGCACGCGGTGTCCACAAAGCGTCAGCTTGCGTTGTTTGCCAGACCGCGCATGCACCCTGCAAGGAAAGCGCGAGGGTGGGAGGGACGCACACGATCGGCTGGCCCTGGAGCGGGGCGATCCGGTTGTCGTAGATGCCGCGGGCGACCGACATGGCCTGGTCGGCGGGCTTCTTGGCGTCGGCCTGGGGCGAGCGGGAGGGCAAAGACGGGTCGGGGACAAAGGGCATGCGCCAGTCAGTTGCGACGGACCGACGTCGTGTGTCAGCCGACGGAGGGACCCGTCAAGGCGCCGCTCCCGTCCAAGACAGCAACAGAGGGGCCGGGACGCACAAAGACCTGGTCCGTCTTGGTCTGGAACGGGTACGGGAAGCGCGATTCGACCATGTCGAGCCTGTCTCAGCGGGCGGACGGACGGTCAGACGGACGAGGGGTAGCCGAGGGCGGGGCAGAGAGGAGAGATGGTCAGCGCAGGCGCGAGAGACAGAGGGAGTCTCTCCGGGGCCAACAAAGACGAACCCTTTGTTGGCGAGGCCGTCGGCGCTCTCGAGGTAGGGCTTGCCGTAGCTGGTGAGTCGGGGAGGAGGCGCATACAGGTCCAACGACAGGTCAGAGGATTGAGCCTGGCAGCGTTACTTGAGCACGAGGCGAGCGAGATGCGGCGCACCCGAGGACAGGGACCGCGTAGCCGTAACCCGTCTTGACGACGGTCTCGGCCACAGAGTAGGCCTTGGCCGTCAGCCCGTGGGCGAGCAGCAGCTCGTGGGTCCGCGTCAGCGAGTCGTTCTGTTGGCGAGTTTGTGGGTCAAGTGAAAGGTGGGAGGGTGGTCAGTGAGCGAGCGGGTCCGCAGCAGCGGGGCGGGAAGCGGGAGAGCGAGAGCGAGAGCGCGCGCGTGAGAAAGAGAGAGAGATTGAGAGAGGGAAGGGACCAAGCGTCGGTGGAGGAGCGCACGAGCCCCTTGGTTGAGATGGGGGCTGGCAAGCAAGGAGCGTGCGCGCGCCCGCCCCTCAGGAACGACGGGGCCAGGCACCCCCCAACTCGCTTGGCTCGCTCGCACGAGCCGAGGGGTTGGCCGGGCGAGGCAGGCTTGGAGAAGAAGGGGCTAGGCTGAGGGAAAAAGGGAGGAGGGCTAGAGGGAGGGAGGGACGTACGATGACGGGGATGCTGGTCTGTTGGAGCACGATGGGCGCGGTCGCGGGCGGGGGGGTTGAGGAGATAAGGGGCGAGGCCGGGGCGGAGCGTTGGGGAGGGCCAGACAGAGAGGGGAGGAGGCGAGGCGAGGGGGTGCGAGGTTGAGGTGAGGTGAGGTCGATGGCAAGGCGTCAGGCGGGCGGGAGCCGAGGCCAAGGAGTGAGATCGAGTCAGCACTTTTGACAGACGAGTGAGAGAGGGCAGGCAGGCAGGCAGGCAGGCCATGAGGTGAGGGCAGACGTGAGAGAGGGCTGGTGGATGGATGGGCAGGACGAACGAGGCGGTCGACCGAGGTCAGCTTGGGCAGGTCGTCGTTGGACTGGGCCATGGTGGATGGGTGGGTGGATGGGTGGGACTGTGTGTGGGTGGGTGAGGGGGGCAAGAGAAAGGGTTGGTGACAGGCAGAGGGGGAGAGCGCGACGTTGGGGAGAGCGAGCGAGCGAGATGGCCCTCATCCACTGTCACATGCCTCGACCCCCCCTCCGCAGCAGCCCTCCACTTCAGCCACCACCCTTATCCAGTCAACACATTAACGCCCTGTCGTCCCATCATCCCATGAGCTGCCAGAGCGTTTCCATCCCGCCTTCGACCGACCGACCCATGTCCTCAGCCCTCGTCCTCGTCCTCGATCCCCCTGAGCGCCCACACTCGGCTCACGAGCCTCTGGTCCTCCGGCCCCTTGCCCACCTCGGCTCGCCCAGCGGCCCTCAGCTCGCCCTCGTCCATCCCCAACAGCTCCACCACCCTCTCTCCCTCGGCCCACTCCCCCTCCCCTCCCTCCTCCCCTCCTCCTCCTCCTCCTCCTCCTCCTCCTCCTCCAACACTCCGCACCACCGTCCCCAAGTACGCCAGATCGGTCGCCAGCTGCTCGACCGCCCGCGTCTTTGGCGGGAGCGGGGTGGGGAGCCGCGCGAGGGTGGGGTGGACGAGGTGGGCGAGCAAAGTCGACGTCAGCGAGCGCAGGTGCAAAGCCGTCACTCGTTCGGCCGACAGCGCAGGCAAGGGGACGTGGGACGATGGGGCCGCCGGGATCGCAGCCGACGACGAGCGGTCCGAGGGTGAGGTCGGGCGGGTGGTCGTGCCCTCCGCGAGAGCTTCTGCTCCTAGCCCCTCGCTGCCGTTCTCGACGACGACGACCGCCGCCGCCGCCGCCGCCCGAGCCGACGACGCCACGTGAGGGAGCGTCTCGAGCGAGAACCCGAGCGCGTCATCGACGGCGTAGACGGAGAACAGCCGGGGCAGGTTGAGCAGGCCCTCGGCGACGTGCGAGATGGTCGGCGTCGGCGAGAGGCTGAACGAGGGCAGGGTCGAAGCGGCCGAGGCGCCGCCGGCGGTGGCGGTCGATCTGGTTCGCCCACCTCCAGCACCACCACCACCGCCGCCGCTGCCACCCGCTGACGACGACGACGACGAGCGAAAGACAGAGAGGGTGGGGTAGGTCGACAGGAGTTGGAGGAGCGGCCCGAGGATCGTCTGCTGGAGGAACGACTGGGTCAGGACGACAAATTCACCCAGCGCCGCCCGGGCCGGGTCGAGCAGCGCCGGCGAGGGCGGGGGAGGCAAGGCCGACGACGACGTCAAGCCGTTCGGGTGGTTGCTGCTGAGGCTGGGGCTGGTGGCGAGGGTCGACGATGGGTGGCCGTTGAGGCCCGATGAGGAGCCGCCGCCGCCGACGACGACGTTGCCGGGGGAAGCCGTCGGAGGGAAGAAGGACGGCGTGCGGAGGTGGTGGTGTTGATGGTGGTGGTTGCTCGAGACCGAGCCCGAGGCAGGTCGCCCGACACCACCGCCGCCGCCGCCGCTTGACCCCCCACCCCCAGCAGGCCCACCCTCCCTGACGTGGAGGGCGTCAAAGAGCTCGTGCAGCTCGCGCGAGTTGAGCGTCGACTGCTGGAGCAGCCCGACGGCGCCGCGGGTCGTCATCGTTGCGTCCAACAACGCCGTTGGCGGGGGTCGTCGACCTGGCTCGTCCCGCTCGCCGCAGACAAAGTGCGCAGCCGTCGCGCGGGCGAGGGTGCGAGCGAGCTCAACTTCAAAGGCAGCAAGCCGGTCGCCCATCAACCGGCACGTGCCGAGCAGGTGGAGCGCGAGCTGGAACATGGCCAGGTCCTCAGACGTGTAGTCCATCCCGTCGTAGTTGAGCTCGTCGAGTTCGTCGTCGGCGTTCCCCTCGACAGCGGCGGCGGTCGTCGTCGTCGTCGTCGTCGCCTTGGCCGATCGGCGGGCGGTCCGGGCCTCGACGAGCTGGCCCGTCCGAGCAAGGAACACCCTCATCGCCTCGTTGACGACCTGGACGAGACCCGTCGCGCCGAAGCCGTGGGTAAAGTCGAGCGCGCGCCGGCTGCTGCCCTCGAGCAGGTCGAGCACGGCCGTCCACTTGTCCCACACCCCTCGCGCCAGGTCGCCTCCGCCGCCGCCGCCGCCGCCGCCGCTGCTGCTGCCGTCCCCCGACGACGCGCCGACCGAGGGGACAAAGGCGTCCGTGTCGAGCAAGGCCAGGACGTAGCGCCGTTCGAGCGCGGCGTACTCGGCTTGGAGGTCGAGGAACGGCTCAAACAGGGCCGCCTCCCACAAGCCAGGTTCGGCCGCGTGGCCCGCCCCCGCCCCCGCCATGCTCGAGGACCCCCCGTCGAGCGAGCCGACCGACCCGCCCCGGGGGATCGAGATCGAGTAGGCCGACAGCCGGCGTGAGTCGCGTCGGCCGTGGTGGCCGGCGCCGGCGGCGGGCGAGCGGAGGACGGGCGAGTTGGGCGGCCGAGGCGCGGTCGAGAGCTTGTCCATCGTCGCCTGGACGGCGAGGGCGAGCTGCTCGGTCGCGCGGTACGCCCGGATGAGCTCGGGCAGCGCCTGCGCCCCGTGGTGCTCGGCGACCGACTCGAGCCGCTGCGCGAGCGACGGCGTCAGGTTGTCGAAGACCGACTGGACGAGCGCCGTCAGCGTCTCGGTCGGGTCTGGGAAGACGGCCGGGAGGAGCGCCGCCTCCTCCTGCAGCACCGTCCGCAGCTGGCCAAACCACAACGTCGTGAGAAAGTCGGCAAATAGCACCGGCCGGCCGCCGCCGCCGCCGCCGTCTGTGAGCTCGGCCTTGAGGCTTGCGGTTCCCTCGCCCTCGACGAGCGCGGCGGCGGCCCACTCGTCGACGAGCTTTGCCCGCCGCGCGCCGTAGTAGTAGCCCCGGAACTCGTCCTCGCGCTGGATCATGCCAAAGATGTCCCAGTAGCTGCGGCACGTGTCGCGGTCCTTGTCGGCGACGGCCTTGACGAGGGCGGTGCTGAGGCTCGCCTCAAGCTGATTCTGCAGCGAGACGAGGAGCGACCGCCGAAGCTCGTACTCGGCCGTCGCTGGCGTGAAGAGCGTTACAAACTGAGACGACTCGGCCAGGCGCGACGCCGCCTTGTGGTACTGGGCCTGAGCGAGCAGCGCCGTGATCTCGGCCTCGAGCGTCGACCACGACTCGGCCTCCTGCAGCACAGCGAGCGTCGCCTCCATGCCCGTCTTGACCGTGTCGAGGTACTCGAGCCGCTCGAGCACCGCTGTCGTCTTTGGGTCGGGCCCGCCGACGCTCGGGCGATCGAGGCCGCCGGGCGACTCGTCGACGACGTCGTTGCCGCCCGCTGGGAGGAAGCGACCGGCTGGCGCGCCCGTCGAAGCTGATGACTGTGCCTCGATCGCGTGGAGCGATCCCCGCAGCCCTGTCGCTGACTCGCGCATGAACTGCAGGTCGTACGTCAGCCGCGGGACCGTGCGCGAGATCTCGTGGATCGTCGACTCGAGCTGGGCCGACGTGTCCTGCGACAGGCCGGACAACCGGCCCAGCAGCGTCCGGACCTTGGAGTCGGCGGCCGTTAGGTCGAGCTGTGAGGGATCAGATTGGGGAGCACGAGTCACATGGAAGGGTCAGCTCAGCCGGCCCAAGGAGCGCAAGCAGTCACAGAGGGAGCCTGACGAAGGGAGGATTCGACGGACCTTGTCACCGGCCAGCGAGGGCCCGCCCTCATCGTCGGCCGGGTCGAGCAGGTCGTTGAGCCACGCGGCGACGTCACCGCCGTACGGGTCGAGCGTCGCGAGCAGGTCCTTGGACGTGGATGCGCCGCTGGTCGGGCGCGGCTCGTCGGCGGCGGCGAACGCGTCGGGCAAGGGCAGCGAGGTCGAGGTCGAGCGAGGCGCGGCGGCGGCGGTCATGGCGTGGCCGAGAAGTCTGAGGAGATGGAGTCACGCCGGCCAGGAGAGGAAGAAATGGTATCACACGAGCGCCGGAACGTGGGGCGAGCTGGCGTCTCTGAAGCAGCTGGCGGGCGGGCGTAGGCTAGGTCAGCGCGCCCGAGGTCGAGAGGCGCCTCGTAGAGAGATGGCCGCGTGGGAAGGGCCACGCACCTGAGCGCGGCAGCGAGCTCGATTGGCCTCTCACAACGCGGGGACGGAAAGAAAGGTCCGAGCACGGCAAAGGAAGGTCGTGTGTGGGCGAGGGTCCCGAGAGCCCGTCCAGAGCAGAGTGAAGAGAGGGAGACTGAGGAGGGGCAATATGGATCGGTGTCGTCGACAGCCAAACGGGGCTTTGCTGCCTGGCTGGCCTGCCTGCGCCCGCGCCTGGCGCGCGCGCTCGGTCCCGTCGTCGCCTGCTCTGGCTGATCTGCGGTCGTCCCTCAACGTCCAACGACCTCAGCGTACGCCGGCGCGCGCCTTTCCATCTCTTACAGGCCCCCGATTCGACCCCGCTGTACCTGTTGCGCGTCGCCTCTCCTTCACTTCAGCCGGCTTTCCTCGCCCTCAACTTTGAAAGGCGCGCGCGCGCGCCCGTCCTTGACCCCTCCCCTCCCCTACTGCAGCCGCGCGCTCTCTCTCCTCCCGTCCCGCAGACGATGGACGCCTCAACCTCGGCCCCGTCGCCCGTGTCTCCTTCGCTCCATCCCAGGTCGCCCTTCTCGTTCCTCTCTCGTCAGCCTTCGCGCTCGCCCAGCAGCCGGCCGTCGTCGACCCACCCGCTCACCGGCGGCAGCTCGTCGTCAGCGAGCCACCACCCCGCCCGTCGGCGCCCATGGTACTCGCTCCTGATCCCCCGGTCCAAAGCCCGAACAGTGCTGTTTGCGCTGTGCTTCCTCTCGACGGTCGTCGGCGTCCTCTTCTCCTTTTCGGTTCTGTCGATCGACCTCCCGCCGTTAGATCAGTACGACGTCGAGCAGACGCCAGCGGCCGAGATCTCGCGCTCGTTCGAGGAGCCCGACTTTGAGCTGCTCAACTCGCCCCAGCCGCACACGATCGGCTGTCCGCAGAAGGACCGCCCCTCCGCCCCTCTGCTGCTCATCGGCATCTTCTCGGCCCCGGACAAGGTCGACCGGCGGCGCTTGCTGAGGGACGAGGTGATCCCCGACTGGCCGGCCGAGCTCGTCGAGTTCAAGTTCATCTTTGGTCGGCCGACTACGCGCGCGGTCGAGCGGCTGCTCGCCGATGAGCAAGAGCGCCATGGCGACATTGCCATCGTCGACGCGGTCGAGGACATCGACTATGGCAAGACGCACGCGTTCTTCGAGTGGGTCGCCGAGCGCAGGTACGGTGAGCCGCCAAAGTTTGTCATGTGCGTCTCGCGTCCCTCCGCCTGCCTGGCTCGTTCCTCCCTTTGCGCGCTCCTCGACTTGCCCTGCGCGTTCACGGCTCTCGGGCTGACCTCTCCTTGTCTCGTCTTGCACCATCTCAGGAAGCACGACGACGACGTTTGTCCACTCGTCTCCTCATGCCTCTTCTCTCCCATCGCGTCCCGCGCTGACCTCCCTCTCCGCTGCGCAACTCCCAGACGTTCATGGTCATGCCCAACGTCGTCGACGCCTTTGCCTCGATGGACTGCTCGAAGAACATCTACTGGGGCACCTCGGCCGGCATGAGCTACCACTTTGGCTTCTACTTCCGAGGGCTCGGCTACGCTCTCAGCTGGCCGCTCGTGCGTCGTCGTCTCGCTTTCTTCACCTCTCCCCTCCACTGGCCGTCGTTTCCTTTTCCTCGCTTCGAGCTGTCCGCCTGTGCTAGACTCGAGCAGTCTTGTCATCGGCGCGAAGGTCGCTGACCTCTACCTGTCCTTCCCTTCCCGCTCTCCAGGCTGCCTGGATTGGCCGCGCAGAGATGTCCGTCCTGCTCTTCTCCTCTTGCCTTCTCTTTCCCGCTGACTCCTTCTTAAATCTCCACTCAATAGTCTTCCTGCCCACATATATAAATGGGAGGACGCCCGGACCGGTCAGTGGCTGCGCAACCTGGACCCGACGACCGACCCGGTCACAATGGTCGACAACGGGTACTCGATGGGCGACTTCAACCAGCTGGACGTCAAAGAGAGCACGGTCGCGCTCCGTGCGTCTTCTCTCCCTCTCCCTTGCCTTATACTCCTACCGTCCTTCCTTCTCTGTTGAACCCGTACAGACGGATTGAAAGAGCTCCTTGACTGCCCCCTCCCCCATCTATCCCCCGCAGACTGGCTCAAGCACGACGACTGGGTCTCCGAGCAACGCCAGCGAATCCTCGACCTCTGGTCGACCGCAGGCCGGCCGTATGCGGTCGGCCATGGAGTGGATTGGGAGGAGAGCGTGAGGGATGGCGCGGTCGAGCCTGAGGCTCGGAGGAAGGAGAGGGAGAGGCAGAAGGCCGCTGGGTGGGACGTCTAGGCCAGGGAGAGAGAGTGAGAGAGAAAGGACATGTATACACGCAGCTTCGATCTTACTCAACTCTGCCCGATTGGTGGCCGCCGTCCGAATCGGAGGGGAGGGCAGCGCGCGCCGGACGACGACGACCGCTGAAGTGGACATTCGACAGGCTGGGGGTCGCAAGACCTGCATTTGTTTCCCTCTACCTCTTCCCGGCTCAGCTCCGCGAGAAGACTCGCGCGCTCGACGTCGGTCGCCCGAGACGCTCGCCTTTCTGAGTGCACGTGGCTCGGACGTGGTTGACGACAAACCCCTTTGCTCCCAATGACCTCCCCAGCTTGGGGTCGATGATTTCGTCCCCGCGGCTGCGCCTGTGAGGTCGCCGCGCAGCTGCCTGCCTGCCCCCCCTGACCACGAGGTCGAGCACTTGCGACTGCCCGACCCTTCTCTCGACCATACGCACTCTCTTTCCTCGAAGCTACCCATCTTCCCCAGAAGCGCACCCTCCCCGAGTCAGTGACGTCCGCTGTCGCTACCCTTGCTAGCGAGGGCCTCACGCTCACTCCACGGCCTCCTCCGTCCCGCGCAGCTCAGCCGTCGCTCCGAACCAACCGGCACTCTCTTGACCTCTCCCTCCTCACCTTCCTCGACATCCCTTGCATGTCGCTGCTCGCTGAGCCCCTCCGTAGTCAGCTGGCTCGTTCATCCAACCGGCTGCTCGCGCTCGGTCAGCTTCGGTCGTCCTCGACGTCGTCGAGCCCGTCACACGAGAGCCTCGCCAAGCTCGGCGTCGCGACGCGCGCGGTCCACCTCGGCAACAAGCCCGACGAGCTCACGGGCGCGGTCATCCAGCCGTTGACGCTCAGCACAACCTTCCGGCAGGAGACCCCTGGCAAGGCCCTCGGTACGTCTCTCACACTCTCGGTTCTTGCTTCTCGCAGGCAAGTCTGCCGGGGCAGGGCTTGCTGTCTTCGAGCTCTTGCGCGCGTGCGGCTGACGCGAGATTGGTCCTCGGCCCGCGCAATCTGACGTCTTGGGACGCAGCCCCTGGCTTCATCGTGCGTGATTCTTTCGTCCTTTCCAATCATCACAGGCTGCCTATAAAGACGATATTGCAGCTGACTGTGGAGACCAATGTGCATTTGACGCCAGTACGCCCGCTTCGGCAACCCGACGCGCGACTCGCTCGAGGCCGTGCTCGCGTCGCTCGAGCGCGGGCACGCAGCGTTCGCAACCTCGTCTGGCATGGCCGCCGTCGGCCTCGTCATCCAGGCGCTCGGGGTCGGGGGCCACTGCCTCGCCATCCGCGGTATCTACCCAGGTGCGTCCGCCTGACATTCACTGCGAGCGAGCATGCAAGCGACCCCAGAACGCGCCTGCGGCCAGACTGACGTTCGCGTCGGCCGTCATCGACAGGGACCGAGGCCATGCTCATCGACATTGCGAAGAACACGCAAGGCTGGGAGACCGACTTCTTCCCGTTCGAGACCGCATCGGACCAGGAGATCTACGACGCGATCCGGCCAGACACCAAGGTGCGGCCCAAATTCCGTCCTGTCGTCGAGACGTTTGTTGGGGATCTGATAGCCTTCTTCCTCCCTTCTCGCAGGTCATCTTCCTCGAGTCGCCGACCAATCCCTTGATCTCAGTCTCGGATATCGCCAACATCGTCCGCGTCGCCAAGTCGCACCCGGCCAAGCCGCTCGTCGTTGTCGACAACACGTTTGGCAGCCCTTACTTCAGCCAGCCGCTCACCAAGGGCGCAGACGTCGTGATCAACTCAACGACGAAGTGCGCTCCTTTGCGCTGCGCCGAAATTCTCGCTGCGACACAGGCTTGGCTGACCAATCACCTCTGGCTCTGATTCCCGCGCCGCGTTCAGGTACCTAGGTGGCCACTCAGACGTGGGTCGTTTTATCTGCTGCTCCACCGCGACGAGCGGCTCTGATGATCTTCTCTGACGCTGACTTGCAGGTCGTCGGCGGTGTCGCCGTCATTCGCGAGGGCCTGCCCAACCTTGAGACAAGGATGCGTCGGATCCAAAGGGCGTTCGGCGCGATCGCCTCGCCGTTCGATTGCTACCTCCTGACGCGGTCAATCAAGACGCTGCCTTTGCGGGCGCTGCAACACGGCCTGTCGGCCCTCCGGGTCGCGGCCCACCTCGAGCAGCACCCGCTCGTCGAGACGGTCCTCTACCCGGGCCTCAAGTCTAACCGCCACCATGGAAGGGTGCGCGAGGCGCTCGCACCCGGCGTTTGGAAGGATCTCGAGAGCCGCAAGGGCTGGGAGCAGGACGGCGTGCCGTTTGGAGGGACGCTCAGCTTCCGGCCAAAGGGCGACGTCGCGGCTGGTGCGTCCCCGTGCCGCTCTCTTGATCCCCACTCTCGCGAAACTGACCAAAGAACTCGGCATGCCCTCCCATGCTCTGCAGCCGAGAAGTTTCTCCTGTCGTCACAGCTACTCACGCTCGGCGAGTCTCTCGGCTCGGTCGAGTCGATCTCCAAGCTGGCGTGGACGACGGCCTCGCCGCTGTCGGACGAGGAGCGGCTCGCGGGTGGCATGACGCGCGACCTGATCCGCGTCAGCGTCGGCCTCGAGGACGTCGACGACCTCATCGCCGACATCGATCAGGCGCTCGAGAAGGCGCACGCTTGACGGACCCCATCCTGCCCAACTTCAAGATCTCGACACCGCCGCGAGATCCTTTCCCTGCTGTAGATTAGAAATGCCCGCCTCGTTCTCCGCTACCCTCGCCGCGTAGGAGTATCTAACTCAGGTTGAGTAGGGAGGCGGCCATCCAAGATTCACGATTCGGACTCCTTGCGCCGGCGCTCGGTGCGCTTTGCAAACGTAACGAGCAGCGTCTCGTACGTCGACCAGGCGACGGCCGACGATGCGCCCTTGCGGACGATGCGGAGGGAGACGCCCGAGAAGAAGCCGTGCATGCCGTGTTCCTGTGAAGCGCGAAGGTTGGGTGTAGGAGAAGGGGCATAACGCGATTCGAACCTTCAGTCAAGATCGAGCAAGGCGGAATTCGGACAGAGCAGACGGACCTTGAGGATAGTGAGTGCTGATGAGCGGAAAGTCTGGTGCTGCGCCGGCAGGACCTGCATCTTTGTCTGCTCGGACCGCAGAGACGATTTGGCGCGTGTCAGTGGCGAGTCGGACGTACACTGACGGATGAGAGGGCAGCCCGTGCCAGCTCGTACCTTGATGCAGTCTGCTGGCGCCGTTGACAGCGTCGCCAAAGTCGCGGCCGTGATGCCCGACAAGCTGTGGATGATGGTCGGCGGCACGCCCAGATCTGGTCTTGTCGACAGCAGCTTGTCTATCGATGGGTCGCTCCCTCAGAGTCAGCTACCGAGATTGGGGCGAGAGGCGAGCGCAGCAGCAAGGAGGCGGGAGACGGACCGGCGACCATCTTCGACTCCTCATAGAAGAGGACGTACAGCCCGGCGTACGGCGCGTCGCGGATCGCCGTCGCCGTGAAGCCGCGGAAGAGGCCTCCGATACCCGACTCGCGAAAGATGGACGAGAAAGCCTGGTACATCGACGAGTAGTTGTATAGGTTGCTCTGCGTTGAGTCGGGTCGCAGCGGGCGTCGCGTTGGATGTCAGTTGCGCGGCCAGCAGGGCGGGCAAGGACGGATCGAGCGCGCCAGGACGAACCTCGTACCGTGCTTTGAGGACCGTGACGGGGTTCAGCACGAAACCGACGCCTGTCCGCGCGATCGCGCCCGCCAGCAAGTTGCCTAGACGCGGCAAGGCGAGACGCGCGAGGGGCAGATTGATGGTCGAGTCAGGTCCCCGGCTACAGCAGGAGCGAATCGTGGACCAGATCGGCGCAGAGTCACAAGCCGAGCGAGTCGCAAGAACGCACCCTCCATCGACAGCTTTGGCAGCGCCGACGACGACTTGGCTGCGCCGCCGCTGCTTGCCGGTATCGTCTTGCCGTCGGCCGTCAATTGCAGCGGCGGTATCGGGAGGCCCGGTATCGAGAAGTAGGCGATCTTGGTCAAGCTCGACCGGATCTGCGAAAGCGTGTAGAAGTAGACGGCGACGCCTGGAACGTTGCTGAGTCTCGCCGATAAGAACCGAGGTCAGCTCTGGCGGGAGCGCGGCCCAGAGGGCTCGGAGGTGAGGTGAAAGTGGGGTCGCACCGCAGGATCGTCGGCGCCGTGCCGCGCCAAAGGCCGAGCGCACCGTTGTCTGCGACGACGCCCTTGGTCACGTCCCAGACCTTTCTACGAGCAGGGCGACCAGATGTACGGTTGAAGTGCAGGGGAGGGTGAGCAAAGGAGGAGAGCGTGGACCCGGGATGGGAGAAGGTGTTCCGTCGTTCGTCAGCCCGCGGCCGAAACGGAAAGGGGGAGAGCGCGAGGGACTGACTTTGAGGTGCCGCCCTCCTGCTGGATACGCGTCTTGAGCAGGTCGAGCGGCTGGAGGGCCACCGATGATGCGAGGCCGGACGCAGCTCCGGAGATGAGATGATCGCGCGCCTTGGAGGGCGCCGGAGAAGACATGGGCGGCGAGAGGGGTGAGAGCGAGCGAGAATCGCCGCGAGAACAAGATGCGACGGGCAGCAGAGAGTTGCAGGGCTGAAAGATCGACAGGCCGAGAAATGCGAGGACAAGATACGATTGAGCTGGCGAGCGAGAAAGAACCGATGGGGCGGTTGCGGACCGAAGGAAGGGGCGAGGTGTGGGCTGAGTGCTGCTGGTGATCGTCGTTGGGTCGGGCAGGGCGGGCGGGCGGTGAGAGCTTGCCGCCCCGAGCAGACGGAGCTCGCGCAGCAGCCCGTGCGGCTCGATCGCACTTACCTCGATCGCACCGACGGCTTGCCGTTCGTCGAGCCCATGGCCTGCGGATGAGGTCCAGTTGTAGCGATGATACCGTTCGAGCAGCGGCGCTGCAAGGCAGAGAGGATGCAGCAGCAGCTTTGCGGCGGCGACACTCGTATCCTGCTCAGTGCCCACCCTTGGTCGGTCGCCCGGGCCGTTGGTGGGACGACGTTAACCGGGCAACGCGAGGAGTGTGCGAGCCGTCCCCTTCGACGACGTCGTCATCGCCGCAGACCGGCGACCGCAGACCTAGTCCCTCCGAGCTTGCCTCCTCTTGGCCCTGACCCTCACCTCCTCCCTCCTCTCCCTCCCCTTTCCTCTTCACAACTGCAGCGCGCATGGGTCTCCCAGACGTCGTGCTCCAGGCCAACGAGCACCCTTCGGCGCTCGACTTGCAGCAGGCCCAGGAAGGAAAAGGCGCGCCCAACGGCCATCAGCCGCACGAGGACCCGTCGTCGTCCCGCGACCACCCGCCCCCCTCTCACGACGACGACCCGGCCAAGCACGACCCTCAGCGGGATGCCAGAGGTCAGGCCGGGATCGACATGCGGACGGACCACATGCAGGAGGAGGACCGCAAGCGGCTGCACCCTGGCGGCCTGACTCAGGCAACCAACGACGTCCCGCCGAGCGAGAAGCTGCCGTCGTCGGTCAACCCAGACCTCAACGACAGCAGCACACGCCCCGGATACACGAATCGCGGGACGGCCCCGATCGTGCCGACGCTCGACCTGCCGCAGCAGGCTAGCGACCTTGAAGAGTCGCCCGCCCACCGATCCTCGAAGCCCGAGCATAGCGAAGGCAGCGCGGCGTCGGGCAGGCTTGACCACGGCAAGGTCGAAGAGCTCAAGCACGAGCTGCTCAGCAACGACGTCGCCCCCGTCGGCAACCTCGGCCGGACCGACGGCGACGACTACTCGTCCAACCAGGAGTTCCTCGGCCTACAGACCCTGGCCGGTGGCGGCAAAGGCGTGCGGCAGGCGAGCTTCCAGTCGCTGCTCGGACAGAACGGTGACGTTGTCGAGGAGCCCGAGGCCCTCGCGCCGTCGATGGGCGAGCCGGCCGGTGACGTTGCCGAGGACAGGGACGCCGAGACCAAGCAGCAGGCCAACGGCAAGATGCTCGCGCTCCTGAAGCCCAAGGCTCATTCGCACGACACGAACGGCACACCGCTGTCGTCATCGGCCGCGCCCGGGCCCCACTCGCAGGCCGAACTTCAGGCCGCCGGCAAGGCCCGCCACGACCCGCTGCCTGACGCCCACCCGCTCCCGCCGCTGCTGAACTCTCACAACCCGACGCAGCCGAGCGACGGCGGCCTCGTTCGCTCGCTCTCGGCTCCAGTCTCGCCCCAGGGCTCACCGGCCAAGCTGCCGCCCGTGCCCGTGCCGCGCAACCCGCTCGCGGCAACGTCGCACCAGATGGGTCTCGTCCGCTCCGAGCACCCAGGCCCCTCGAGCAAATGGTCGACGCTCAAGTCAAAGCTCCAGCGACTCGGCACCAACATGCCCGCCCCCCGCGAGAGCAACGGACAGCAGCAGGAGGAGGTCAAGACGCGGGACATCCACATGGTCGACGAGCTCCTCATCGGCTCGATGGCGGTCGGCATGATCCGCATGATCATGGAGCGCGATGAGAAGGGCCGTGGTCGCGTGCCCGTCTTTCTGCACTACGTTCGGTGTGTCCTTCTCAATCCCTTGCTCTGGACCTGGTCGGACAGCAGACTGACGCTCTCCGTTTCGCGACATCAGCTTCAAGATCACCGACTCGATCGGCGGCATGTCGAACCATCCAGTCTTCCGCATCGAGTGCTCGTACGCCGACGGCGCCATCAAGTGGGTCATCTATCGCAACCTGCGCGACTTTCTCGCGCTGCACGCCCACTACAAGACGGCCGGCATCGCCCGCGTCGCTGGCCGCAGCCGCTGGAACAACAACCGTGACAAGGTCGACCTGCCCGAGTTCCCGCGTTCCAGTGCGTGCTGCTCTTCTCTGAATTGGCTGACGCTCAATCTACTGACGGTATCACCTCGCTCCTCCGCAGGCATCCCGTACTTCAAGCGCAAGAAAGCGGCCGGCTCGGGCGATGAGGGCAAGTCGGCCGGCCCGTCGCGCGCGCAGTCGCGTCCTGCCTCGGTCGCGCATTCGGCCCAGCCGACCGCAAACGGCGGCAGCACCGAGCCCGAGACTGTGGCCGAGGCGCTGACGGCGGCCAAGAAGGCCAAGGGAAAGTCGGCGAGCGAGGGGCACCACCACCACGGCGCTGCTAACACGCAGGCCACCAGGGGCGACTTCGCCCGCATCCAGCGCGAGGCACTTGAGGCCTACCTGCTCGGCGTCCTGCATGCTGTCGTACGTCCCGTCCCCCCTTTCGATCGCAAGCACTTTCGAAGCCTGCAAGAGTCTCAAACCCTTCCTTTCCCCGCGTAGATGTACCGGCCCGAGTCGTCGCACCTCATCCGGTTCCTCGAGCTTTCGGCGCTCACGCTCCAGCTCGCGCCCAAGGGCGGCTCGCAGGGCAAGTCGGGCTACCTGCGCGTGCTCAGCACCAACGTTTCGCTCAAAAAGGATCGCCCCGCGATCCGTCTGCTGGCTCAGATCAAGCAGCGCGAGCCGAAGTGGTGGATCGTGCGCGAGAGCTACATGGTCGCCGTCGAGGACCCCGATCAGGTCCGTTCTCGACACCTGCACGCTTTCAGTCTCGTTCTCTACACTGACCTCGCCTCTGCCCCACTTGACTGCCGCAGACCGAGATCTTCGACGTCTTCATGTTTGACCAGGACTTCACCATCGAGCGGCCGAACCGCGTCCTGCGCAAGACGATCGGCAAGGCCGAAAAATTCCACCAGGACCATGACTGGGCCGCCATGACGGGCGACGACGGCGACGAGGGCCGGCTCGCGGCGCTCGAGAGCGACGTTCACGGCGTCGAGCGCGGCACCATCGACGACAACAAGAACACCAACGTCAGCCACCACACGTTCTACGTCAAGAACTCGCAGAACCGGCTCAAGCTCGTCGCCAAGACGGTCGTGCGTCTCTTACTGTCCCTGCTGCTGCGCTTGCTGCGCTCGCTGGCGTGCGAGCCTTGCTGACGTCAACTCTGCGCCTTCCTTCCTCTCCTGCACCCCCTACCTTACAGCGCCAAATGCAGCAGTTCATCATCTCCCTCGAGAAGATGGCGGCCGACTCGGTCTGGGCCGGCAAGAACCGCTTCGACTCGTTTGCGCCGATCCGACTCAACGTCGCCGCTCAGTGGCTCGTCGATGGACGCGATTACCTGTGGAATCTGTCACGCGCGCTCCTGCGCGCCAAGAAGACGGTTTACATCCACGACTGGTGGCTCTCGCCCGAGCTCTACATGCGCCGCCCAACGCAGGACAAATATCGGCTCGACAACATCCTCAAGAAGAAGGCCGAGGAGGGCGTCATGATTTACGTCATCGTCTACAACGAGGTCTCGAACAAGACGACGCCGACCGACAGCCTGTGCGTCGTTGTCGCCCCTCGCGCTGAGGGCCGCACCCGTGCTGACCCCGCCTTTCGCCCCCTCGTCCCCAGGTACACCAAAAAGACGCTGCGCGAGCTCCATCCCAACATCCACATCCAGCGCTCGCCCAGCCACTTTTCGACCGGCACCTTCTACTGGTCGCACCACGAGAAGATGTGCGTCATCGACGAGGTGACGGCCTTCATGGGCGGCGTCGACCTCTGCTTCGGTCGCTGGGTGCGTCTCATTTCCTCTCCCCTGCGTCAAAAGCCTTGCGCTCGATATCACATACTGACACCTGATTCTCTCATCTCAGGATACGCCGCAACACGTGCTCATCGACGACGACTGCGAGCCGGGCACGCATCTCGGCGAGGACGCGCCGATCTGGCCCGGCAAGGACTACAGCAACCCCCGCGTCCTCGACTTCCACACGCTGAACAAGCCCTTTGAGGACATCTACGACCGCAAGGAGGTCCCGCGCATGGCCTGGTCCGTCCGCCTCATCTCGGCTCTATGGTCGTCGCGAGCATCTCACGCTGACTCGAAGTTCACGATCTTGCCCAGGCACGACGTCGCCATGCAGATGGTCGGCCAGCCCGCGCGCGACCTCAGCCGACACTTCATCCAGCGCTGGAACCACCTCCTCCGCATCAAGGTCCGTCTCGCGTCATCCCTCCCGCTCTTCTGCCAGTTCACTGTGCATGACTGACACGCATCCTTCGCGTCTCTGAATCTGTGACCTTGCAGAACCACTCGGTGCCGATGCCGTTCCTCGTCCCGCCGCCGGACTTCACCGTCCGTCAGCTCGAGGAGCAGGGCCTCACCGGCACGTGCGAGATTCAGGTCACCCGCTCGTGCGGACCTTGTGCGTCGCTCCGAGCCTTTCGCTCGCTAACCTTTGCGCCAGGGCTAGGCTGACCGCGACCTGCCTGTGTATGCTACTTTCAGGGTCCATGGGCACCAATGACCGCATCGAGCACTCGATTCAGAACGCCTACCTCAAGGCGATCCAGCTGTCGGAGCACTTTGTCTACATTGAGAATCGTAGGTAGCCCGTTCCCACTACCGGCCTCTCATCCCACATCCCGACTGACCTTCGCTCGCGCTTCTGTCCTCCACCGCAGAGTTCTTCATCACGAGCACCGTCGTCGACGGTGTCGAGATCGAGAACCAGATCGGTGACGCGCTCGTCAACCGCATCATTCAAGCGCACGAGGAGGGCACCGCTTGGCGGGCGTGCATCGTCATCCCGCTCTTCCCCGGCTACACGTACCCGATCGACTCGAGCCAGGCTGCGTCGGTCCGGCTCATCGTCGAGTGCCAAAACAAGTCGATCTGCCGCGGGCCCAACTCGATCTTCGCGCGCCTGCGCCAGCAGGGTATCGACCCGGACGACTACATCTCGTTCTTCTCGCTGCGCGGCTGGGGCAAGTTCAAGAGCGGCGTGCTCACGACCGAAATGGTCTACATCCACGGCAAGACGTGCATCGTCGACGACCGGCTCGTCATCATCGGCTCGGCCAACATCAACGAGCGCAGCATGCGCGGTGATCGCGACTCGGAGCTTGCGAGCATCATCCGCGACACCGACATGATTGACTCGGTCATGGCCGGCAAGCCCTACAAGGTCGGCCGGTTCGCCCACACGCTCCGCATGCGGCTCATGCGAGGTACGTCGCCCGCCCTTTCACGTCCCTCCTCCCGACTCATCGCCCACCCTGCCTGCCCCCAGACACTAATATCCATTCTCTGCTTCTGCTGCAGAGCACATCGGCGTCGACGTCGACGCGATGGAGGATGAGGACTTGATGGCCCGCAACCCCATCGCCAAGGAGAACGAGGTCCAGACCTGGGACCCGTCCGGAGAGCAGGGCGCCGAGGTCGACGGTGTCGTCCAGCACCGCACCGTTGCCGACCGCCTTAAGATGCACGCCGGCTCGGTTCTCCAAAGCGTTGTCCACGGCCAGACGCAGAAGGTCAACCGCACGACGCGAAAGGTCGTCGACCTCGTCTCGCGCCAGGCGCACGAGGCTGTCGAGCCCGACGATGACGTCGAGATCTTCCAGCTGCCCGACGGAGAGATGGCCAAGGGCTTCACGTCGACGATCGTGGCGACGATGGAGGAGCGCAAGCTCGCGGCCCACAATCTCATCGACGAGCCGCTGCGGCGTGACGAAATCGAGGGCCATGTCGGCGACATCGCCGACGCCATCAAGGACGCGACGGCCCACCACCGCAAGACAGACGTCAGCAAAGAGGACGCGCTCGCCAGGGTCTCGCCTGAAATTTCGCGCGTGCTCGAGCGCAAGGAGGCTGAGCAAGTCAAGGACGACGCTTCCTCCCCTCTGCTCGTCGTCGGCGCCGACAAGAACGTCCGCGAACACGGCGACTTCAAGGAGGAAGAGGTCGGCATCTCTCCCAAGGATCAGGAGGTCAAGCCTGGTCAGGAAAACAAGGACCCGACCGGCGCACAGCACAAAAGCACCCGCAAGGGTAGCAAGCACCCCTGGCTGTGCGTCTCGCCCTCCTTCGTCCTGCATCCGTCCGCTGACCTTCGAGTCCTCCTTGGTCTTCCCCTTTCCAGTATGCCCCTCCCGACGCCCAAAGTCGACCCTCATGGTCTTCAGGACCCGCTCAGCGAGAGGTTCTGGACGGACACCTGGGTGTCGCTCGCCGTCCACAACGTGAGTCTTGGCCTTTTCTTTCTTGACCTATGTGGCGGCGGCTGACGCTGACCTTACCCATGCGCCGTCCGCTGCAGACCGAGATCTACCGCAAGGTCTTCCGCTGCGTGCCCGACGACCTCGTCACTTCGTGGACGCACTACCGCGAGAACGCGAGCCACGCCGAAAAGTTCAACAAGCCGCCGGCCGAGAACGCCGTCTTGCACGGCATGAAGCAGGCTGTCCCGATCCACGGTGGACCGGGCACGCATGGCGCTGGCGGTGGTGGTACGAGCGGAGGCGTCGTCGGTCAGGGCCAGGACGGCGACGAGATGTCGTCCAACAACGGCAGCGGTCCCGACCTCAGCCGATCCAAGAGCACCAAGACGCGGCGGTCGTCGCGCGGCAACAGCCTCGGCGGCTTGGACGATGCCCCGCCCTCACTCTCAGGTCCGACTGAGGGCTGGAATGAGTGGGAGCAGAGCAAGATGGAGGAGCTGCTTGGCGAAATCCGAGGCCACCTAGGTGCGTCTGCTCTGACCTCCTCGCCTGCAAAGACTCCCGTTCGCTGACGTATTTCCTTCCCTCTCTCGCTTGCTCAGTCGTGTTCCCGACCCGCTTCCTCGAGACCGAGGACCTCGGCAACAACTTCCTCTTCAACGCGGACAAGATGATGCCGCTTCCCGTCTTCGACTAGACGCAGCCGCCTACTGCGTCGCTGAACGACCTGTCCTTCTCCTTCTCACATATCTCTGGCGCTCGCTCTCTTTCCGAAGAGCGGCCCTGCCGTCTCGATCTCACTCTCTCTAGCTTCTTTCCCCCTAATGGACACTCGACCACGCCTATTGTACCAAATCTTCTGCTTTGCCCTACAGGCTGCGACGGTGCCGGTTCTCACCTGCGGACCTGGCCATCCTCCTGCACCTCGCAACCTCTGTATCTTACGCGCTCCGCCAACGAAATGGAAATGCAACCTTCTGCCTCGATCTTTGCGCCGGTGTGTCTTCAGAAGCGTGCCCGGCGCTCAACTTCATGCGAAATTTGAAGGCAGACCAGAGCGCGCCCCCACAAGACAGCGTGGCAGCGGCTACGAGTCGCCCGAGAAGACGGCGGCGAGGCCGACTGAGCCGAGTAGCGCGTATTTGAGCTGCGGGAAGTCGTTCTGCGGGGGATGGCGATTGGGTCAGCACCGGAGCGACAGGCCGGAAGTGAAGCAGGAAAGCGGTGGGCACGCACCACTGGCAGCGATGTCGACCAAGGGAGGACCGGGGAAAAGTCAGCATTTCGGAGAACGGCGAGAAGGTGTTGAACCGGTCAGACTGTGGAGTGAAGAAGATGAGGATGGACTGACTGGCTGTTATGCGAAATGGAGAGCAGGCGAGTCTGGCGTCAGCAGGGATCTCCGACGTCAGAGGGCAAGAGCGAAGGGAACGCACCAATCGTCGCGTAGCCGACGTAAGGCAGGAAGCTAGAGTGGACCGCGGAGAGCCGCCGTCAGCATCGTCGACAGGATGGAGAAGGATGGAGGCAGGCGGTGGCCTAGGTAGGCGTAGAGAAAAGACGCGACGCACCCACGGACCTTGCCGACGACATTTGATCTCCGGAGCCATCGCTCGCCCCGGTACAGCTCGACATCGTCCGTGGGGTTATTGTCGCCCTGCATCCGTCAGAGTGTATCAGCGGATTAATCATCAGAGGTCGTTTGCTAGGAAGGAACAGGAGAACATCGGACCGACCTTCGTGAGCAGGAGCTGATCTGGGTGCGTCGCGTTCATCCTGCTCAACGAGGGCCAACGCGGAGGAGTCGTCAGCCGCCGTCAACCATTGAGAGCGCGTCTACGCTCTCGCGCGATGCAATGTGGTGGGAGAGCGAACGAGCGTACGCACGGCAGGTCGTGCGTCTCGATCACGCGGTGAACAATGGGGATGTCGGCCCCGGGGATCTTGTAGACGGTGATGTCGCCCACAGCAAACTTCTCGAGCGCGGGGTTAGTGAGGAAGAGGATATCACCCCGGTAGAATGCGGGCTCCATCGAGCCGCTGTGGTGGTTCAAAGAAGCGCGGGCAGCCATCTGGTCAGTCGAGGCCGACCGCGCAAGGTACGAAGAGTGGAGGCGCGGACGGGGGACGGACGACAGGACGACGACGACGGGCGATGCCGAGTTGGTCGCAAGCGCGAGCGTCTTCCACATCATCAGGCCTGGCACAGCAGAAGCCATGAGGAGTCAGCGAGCGTGTCGAAAAACGTGCGACTGGCCAAATGAGCGCACCTGAGGAGAGCATGACGAGGACGTTGAGCGCAGCCTGCAGGCACTGGAAGGTCGCCCGGCGACCAGGATCGTTCGACAGGCGGTCAGCCCAGGGCAAGCTGCGGATCCGAAGCAGACAGGTGAAGACATCACGTACGCCACGGACGCCTAGGCGGCGGATCGTCTTGAGCTCCGAAGCGAACATGGGCAGGTTTGGCTGGAGGGACGCGTTGCAAGAGGGGGGGGCGAGAGGAGGATGCGCCCGCGATTGGGACAGCTGCTGCAGGCAGAGGGCAACAATGATCAGCTTTGAACGCTATGGCAGCAGTCAAGAAGGCAGGCTCATCCTCAAAGCTGCACAATCCGTCCGCGACGTCCCTCAGGAGGAGCGCGTCGACCGGGGGTGCAATCGTTGCAGCTCGGGTTTCCTCTTCCCATCTGCCCTCCCGCCCAGCGCGAGCGAAGGATGCCGCGCCAACTGGTGACCCCGCCGTATCTTGCGCTACAACAGCAGCGCAGCTCAATGCGACTGACCTGAGCGAGGATGTGCGACTTCTGTCGTGTACCAGGAGGCGAGGGTCGTGCCGGGGAGTCGAAGGGGTTGAGGTCGACGCGAGACGCAGGCGCAGGGGAGGGACGACGCTGCTGGCGAGCTCGGGCCTGGCATTTGCCGCACGCCAGGCTCAGGGCCACCGTGCGCAGCGGCAAGGCACCTTCGCCCTCGACGGGCCCCCCAACCATATGCAGCTGACCTCCTCCTCACGTAAGCCGACGACGACCACGACTTCGGCGGCGACGGTTGACGCTTCAGCACTCCCTTTGATGGGACTGGCATGGTCTAGGACCCGGTCCGCCGCAAGGGCTGCTCCGTAGAGTCCCGGCCGGCCGTCAGGACTCGTTCGGCCCACCCCTCACTCTCGACGCTATGGACAACCTGGGCTCACATTCTCTTCCCGCATGCGCCCGACTTCCGCCCAGGGATGTTGCTCAGGCGGTGCTCGCGCAGAGCCGGGTCGTCGACACGACGTTCTTGCCGATGCCGTCGGGCGGTTCCTTCGTCACGGCCGTCGGGGTACGTTCTCTCTCGATGAGCTGTCTGCCGTCTCTCTTCTTGCGCAACGTCCTCCTTCGCCTATCCGCCGACGCCATTCCGCCTGTTCACTGCTCGAGCTGCACAGGGATCAGAAACGCACATCATCACTGGCGACACCACCGGTGGAATACATGCGCTCGACGTCGAGGACGGGTCCGAAGGCTGGCAGACGCCCCTCGCCATTCCGGGCTGCGGTCCGGTGCGTGCGCTTCCTGCTTCCTCCTGGCTCAGCACGCTCTCCTCGAGATGCTCGCTGAGCACTCTGGTCCACTTGCTCATTCTTCTCGTCAGATCAGTGCCATCATCGTTCAGAGCGACCACTTTATCGCCACCTCCTTTGGGCCGTCGCCGGTCCTCGTCCACTCGTCGACCGACATGCTGAACGGCGCGTGCACCATCAGCAGGCCGGACAAGGCGACCGACGTCTCGTCGTGCCTCTACCTGCGCGGCGGCGGCGTCGTCCTAGGTGCGTGTCGCGCTCTCGCTCTCTTCCCTCGTCGAAGCTGCGCGGGCGACCAAAGCTGACTTCTTCGTCTTGGTCTGACAGGCTGCTCGTCGCACATGATGATTACGCGCGCGCCTCTGCTGACCGACTTCCGCAAGGTCAACGTCAAGCCTCGTTCGTCCGTGCTGGCGCTTTGTAGCCTCGACTCCGAGATCGACCCAGCCGGCAACGTCGTCATGAGCGGCCTGCGGTCCGGCGTTGTCGGCCAGTGCGACCTGCGCACGCCATGTGTCGACGTCGATCGGCAGCCGGCCCTCGAGGTTGCCGGCCCCGTCGTCGGCCTGCAGAGCTGCGGCGGCTGGAATCTGGCCATCTCAGGCATGGACGGCTCAGTACGTCACGGTCTCGTCGCTTACTCCAGATGAAGCCCTTGCAGCGCTCGTCTCTGACCTCCTCGTGCTCAAGCAGATCAAGATCCACGACCTGCGCTTCAGCACTTCAGCTCCTCGGTCGCTCGCCGAGGGACGCCGACAGCCGCTCCTACGCCGGGCCGGCCACTGCAACTCGCACACGACAGGCCTGGCGTTCAGCTACCTGCCTCACGCGCGGCTGATGCTTGCTGCGGGAGAGGACAGGGTCGTCCGGCTGTGGGATTGCCGGGACGGTTCGGCGCGCATCGCTGCCGGCGCTGGCGACGTATCACTCCCTCGCCCGCCAGGCGATATGATGGCATCGTCGACCTTTCCGGTCGTCCGTCGCAGTCGCGCGGCAGCGACGACAGCAGCGTGACGATCTCGCTCGGTGTCCATCACGGCCAGGAGTGGGATTTGTTCGTATTTCGCTGCACACTGTCGTCATAGCGACAAGTGCTGTCCGTGCGGCGCACCGTCGTCGAGAAAACGCTTGCTCGCAGAGATGCAGAACGGACTGTAGGCATGCTCACCATATCGCTTGCAGACGGGCACGAATGATTGGGGAGGCGATGCAACATTGAAGATGACACGGCACACGATGGTCTTACAAAAGGATGTGGGGAGGTGAGAGATTGAGGGGGGATTGCTATTATGCGAGATGTGGGTGGGAAAAAGCAGGGGACACTAGCTGGAAAACAGCACAAGATGAGGTGAGGCGGAAGGCGCGGCGCGGTTTAGACGATGTTCTTGTCCTCGGTGTGCTCGAAGCGCGAGGCGTCCTTGTTGGTGCCGTCGCGGTGGATGTACGACTCGTTGCGGGCGACGATCTCCTTGCGGTACGAGTTGGACTTGAGGATCGTCGACTCCTTGTAGAGGAGGTCGACCTGCTCGAGCGAGAGGCCCTTGGTCTCGGGGACGAAGAAGAAGGCGAAGAGCATCGACAGGGTGCAGGTGGCACCCCAGAGGAAGAAGACCTTGACACCGAGGTTGGCAGTGTTGACGGCGTTGACTCCCTCAGTCGGGGCGTCGACGAGGTAGGGGGTGGCGTAGCCGATGCCGAAGTTCCAGAGCCAGTTGGAGGCGGTAGACATAGCCATGGCCTTGGCGCGGATGCCGAGCGGGAAGATCTCGCCGCAGACGACCCAGGCGATGGGTCCCCAGGTGGCGGCGAAGGCGGCGATGTAGATGCAGACGAAGGCGATGAGGACGCGCTGGGCGACGAGGTTGACGGCGCCGTTGGCGTCGGGCTGACCGGCGGTGACACCGACGATGGCGACGATGAACTCGCAAATGAGCATGACGAGAGCGCCGTAGATGAGGAGCGCGCGTCGGCCGAAGCGGTCGACAGTGAGGATACCGGGGATCGTCATGACGACGTTGACGACGTTGGTGATGATGGTGATGATGAACGGGTTCTCAATGCCGGAACGCTGGAAGAAGGTGGTGCCGTAGTAGAAGATGAAGTTGATACCGGTGAGCTGCTGCATGCCCTGGATCATGATACTGTGAAGTGAGGAGAACCGGAAGTCAGCAATCGGCGCACAAAAGAGCGAGTGCGGGCAGGGCGAATGAGAAGACGTACCCAGTCATCGTGCGAAGACCGTTCTTGGCCTCGCCGCCCTTGAAGCAGTCGATAAACGAGGTCTTGCCAAGCTCGCGCTCGGCGTCGAGGGCCATCTGGATGTCGAGGCACTCCTGCTCAACCTCGACCGAGTCGGCAGAGTGTCCGGTGAGGCGGGCCATGGCCTTCTTGGCCTTGGCGTCGCGACCCTTGAGCAGCAGGTAGCGAGGCGACTCGGGCAGGACGAACATGCCGCCAGACAGGATAGCGGCCCAAGCGAACTGGACGGCAATCGGGATGTGCCACGAGGAGTCGTCGGCGTTGTCCTTGGTCGACTCGTTGACGATGGCGGCGAGCAGGAGACCGATCGTGATGGCCCACTGGTAGAGACCGACGATCATGCCGCGGAACGCCTTAGGCGAGCACTCAGACTGGTACCTGGAGTGAAGAGCACAACAAATGAGTCAGCGATCGATCGAAAGCGCGCGAGAGCGAAGAAAGATGCGCAAGGCAAGAGACGAACATGGGGACGAGGCAGGAGACGATGCCGACACCGAAACCGGCAATGACACGGCCAGCGATGAACGACTCCCACTTGGAGATGAGCTGGATTCCGATGCCGACGCAGAAGATGGCGCAAGCCGTGATCAGGCCCCACTTGCGGCCGAGGAAGTCGCCGACGGGGAAAGCAGAGAGAGCGCCGAAGAAGGTGCCGGCCGAGAGGATCGAGACAACAAGAGACTTGTCACCGGTCGTAAGGAAGTAGCCGTCGGGCTGGTTGACTCCGGGCAAGGGACCGTAGGTACCAAAGACCTCAAGCCAGCGGGGCATTGCAATGATGCCCGAAATCGTTCCAGTGTCGAATCCGAACAGAACACCGCTGTGGTTGAGGGAAAGGCAAGAAGTATGGAGGTCAGCGCCGGGAAGAAGGGCATCGAAACGGCGAGGCAGGGCAAGAGACGCACCCAAAGGCGGCGAACGAAGCGAGGAGGATCGCGAACGCCGTGTTCTTCGACTCGATTCCTCCTCCAGTACCGGCAGGTCCTCCGCCCTGGTAGAGAAGAGGTGGTGGTGGTGGTGGTGGTGGTGGTGGTGGTGGTGTCAGTTGGCTGTCTCAAGGGTGAGGTGGTGGAGCGAACAGGCGGGAGGGAGCGCGCGCGCACCATCGTTGAAACTCGAAGTTGGGGAAAAAGGGGAAGGTGGGGTTGGTGATGCGCTGTGCCTTGAGGGCTAGAACCTGTTGAGGTTGAGTTGGTGGGTAAGAGTGGGCTTGAGGGGAGGGGGAGAGGGTTTGATGAGGAAAGAAGAAGTGTGTGCCTAGCGCCGCACTCTGGTCTTATAGGACGGGCAAGGTCAGGGGTCGGCGGAAGGTCTGCGCCCAGCCCAAGCAGATGGACCCAGTTCAGCGCGAGCAACGCGACCGACGGCGGCGGACGGCGAAGGGCCAGACTGTTTGGCTGGGCGCTCGAACGCCCTGGTCGATCTCAGAGCGGCAAGTCAGCGGCAGCGCCCGCGAGCGGACGCTCTCTGTTGTTGGCGGCGAGCTCGGCCGATTTGAGCTGAGCCCCTTGCTCGAGCTTGTTTCATTGGAGAGAGGGCGAGAGAGTGGGAGACGACGTACATGTTGCCCTCCCTGCCTGCCCTCTCCCTCTGGCTCACACGAGGCGGCAAGGGCACTGAGCAAGCCCCTGCCTCCTGTGCAATGCCCGAGGTCCCCTGCCGCCTCCGCCTGCCGCTAGGCCCGTGCGCAGCTCGACCCATGTTCTGCGGCTCTGGACCCGACCCGACGGGTTTCACACCTGAGCGGCCCCGCACCAACCGTTTGCGGGGGCACACGGCGGACTGAGTTTTCCCCCTCCGAATGACGATCGGTCGATCGTGCCCAATCCGCAAATACGCGTCACTAGCGAGAGAGGGGAAAAAAACCAAACTGCTTGTGCGGCGGCAGTTGCTCTTTGCCAACATCAGTCGGGGATTTGTGCGCACGCTAACTCCCAAGGGAGGTGAAGGAAGCCATGGACAGACATCAGGCTCGCAGAGGGAATGGTACGAGCACTCGAACACATCTTCCTCTCCTCTGCCGTACTGCACAGACACGACTTGCTCGGGTCCGCTCATTGGAGACCCCTTTGCGTGCCCCCTTCTCTGCCTTGCGAGCCCCGTCTGCCCCGGTCCTGTTGCGAACAAAGACGAGGGGTTTGAGCTCAATAGGCGCCGGCGAGGCCGAGGCTGGCGGGCGAGACGCCAGAGCGGAAGCTGGCGGTGGAGGACCCCCGCATCGGCTATGGCTTCCTTCACCACTGCCGCTGCGTTCCCCCGCACTCAAACGTCTGCCAATGCCGCAACGAAGAAACGCCCAGCTTGCGGGGGTCGGGAACCGACCGCGCACGGTGGGGAAGGGGGAGGGCGGGGTCCATGGCGGTCTCGACGGCGGCCTGCGTTCGAGCGAAAGCCCAGAAGTTTTTCCGACCGGTGTCGCACACGGCGGGCGAGAAACTCCCGAGGCAAGTCGAGGCTGCTTGAGGCAGGCCGAGAAGGGACAGCGGCCCCACCCAATGGCCTGCGTGTTGATCTGGAGCCGGCACTGCTTTCTGCCCAGCAAGGCGTACGACGACCGTCTTGCTCTCTCTTGGCTTCCTCATGCGCTGCTGTGGAGCCAGGAGCAGCAGCCCGCGTCGCCCGCGCTGCCAGTCTCGTCTGCGCAGTCAATGGCCGTCAACAACTCGGCTCCTGATGATGCGGCGGTGCGCGCGATTCATGGACGGCGACCTCGAGCGTCGACCAGGTCGCCGTCCGTCTCGCACTTGCACCGTAGACGTTCGAGGTCGCTCTGAGTCTGACCCGGCTAAGCGGTCACCCGGCTGCCCGACAGCGAAGGGACTGAGGCAGGGTCGGAAAAAAGAACAGGCGCGTGCAGCATGGCACGCTGCATGGGCGGCGACGGCGACCGTTGGCCGACGTCGCCGATCGCCATCGCGCATGTGAGCTGCTCGCTGCTCGGAGTCGGCCCACCTTCTGCCCTCGACCTCGGGCTCGCATGACTGGCCGCGCTCCCGAGTCAGAGCGACAAACTCTGGCAAAGCGTCCGTATCTCCCCTTTCTGCATCCCACATCTCTTGCTCCCCTGGCTCTTCAAACAGCCTGGCCGACGAGCGCCAGTGAGGAGGCAAGCAACGAGACTCAGCATACAAAGCTGGTCAGTCATGGATGGCTGCACCCGCGACGGAGCCCTCGATGGTGGCGATAGTGGTGGTGGGGGTGCCTGGCGGCGCGCTGCCGAGGTCGACGATGGCGGCGGCTGACGAGGGCGTGCGAGCGCCACGACCGAACCCAACTCTTTCCCGCGGTCCCGAGCGACTTCTCAGTGAGCCGGCGCAGTCCTTGCCGAAGGTTTCGGTCGGCGGTCCCTCACGGGCAGAGGGAGCAATAGCGCGACCAGCGCCGGCCGGCGGATCGAGGACCTGTGACAAGAATGGACGAGTGAGAAGAGCGAAAGCCATGCCATTGAACCAAGGGCCAGTGGAACGCCGGCCGATGCCACTTGACAGCACGGGGCGGTGGAAGAGAAGAGAGACCGACGATTGCGCGCGCCCAGGCGAACAGCGAGAAGAGGCGTTCGCGGTTGTCGAAGCGTCCGCACAGTCTCGCGACCACCGCCCAAGCGACCAAAAGGTCGAAATCCTGAGCGACGAAGGCGTTCGACGCCTAGTCCAGGAGCGGCTTGAGTGAAGAGGACTTGAACAAGATACACGTAGGGCGGCTCCGTCGGCTACGTGCAAGTCAGGATGAAGCAGAGAGGGACGAGAACGTCGGTGAGCGATTTAAGAGCTAGGCATGTTGAGGGTGGAAGACGGACCCTATTCGCGATCCCGCGGCAACGGAAGAAGTCCAACGCCTTGTTCACGTCCTTGCCGGTACCGAAGCAAAAGGGCCTGTGTGTGTGAGAGCGAGAGCTGCGAGGGAGGGTCAGAAGGTAGGCCCAGCCAAGGTGGGCGAGTTGGAGTACGCACACGGTCAGGAGACTCTCGCTCGTAGGCGGCGACAACTGCGCAAGCAGAGCGTCCAGGCTGGCCGCGTCGTCAAGAAACCTGTCGACGAGCCGAAGCGAGAGCGCCAGTGCAGAGCCGAGAGCAGAACAGAGAGCGCCAGGGTACTACGCTCGTCGTCGCGCAGGCCGGTGATATAGAGAGTTGCAGCTCGGCCGAGGACGATCGTCTGCGCTTTTTGCCGGAGGCGGCGCATGCGGCGGGTGATCGGGACGCCGGCGAGCAGCTTGGAGGGTTCGGGTGAGAGACTGGACTGGAGGGGCACCTTGAAGAGGAGGGGACGAAGAGCAAGAGGGAGAGAGTGAGTCGAGGTTAAAGACGAGGGCAGAGGGCGCGAGTGCCAATCGGGTGGGCCGCCCTCGACTCGCCCGCCAGAGCCGTCGCGCCTCGCCGACCCTCCTCTCACATCAGCACTACAAGATATCGTGTTCGACCGACTCTCCCAGCGAACTCGACCTGCTCGCCAAGACGAGACGCCAGACCGGGAGACTGCTCGACTGAGCCAAGGCCGGCAGCCAGGTCGACTATCCCGCTCGGGCCAGCGGCCGCGAGGGCGCCGACTGCGCCGCTTGGATCAGCGACCCCTCTTCCGTCTACCGTCCTAGCGTCCCGCGCACGATGCTCTTGGCCCAAGATAGACAGACACCTTGACACCGCCGGCTGCGCTGCCGACGCCCACGCCGGCTCAGCCATCGCCGAGCAGCCAGGTATCTCGTTGAGCGACCGCCCACCCGCCGCGGACCCGCCCGCTAGCCAGCACGCCGGTCCACCTGCACCCACATGGCCCACGATCGTGTCTTTCCCGAGAGTGGAGCGACAGGTCGCTATTAGCCAGCCAGTCAGCGGAGCCGTCGTTGGCCGCGGTCGGCAAGCGGCAGGAGCAGATAGGGCGTGTTGTCGTCCCGCGCTTGGGGTGACGGACATCTTTGAGGTTGCTGGCTGACGTCTGAAGCGCCGTTTTTGTATGAGCAGCCTTCCCGCAAGGGGAAGGGGGGAGGCCGTTCTCGATCGCCGTCGCGCCTATGCCATCGAGGGCTTCAGTTGGTCCCGGTCGGTCAGAGCGATTGGCCCGCTAGGGGTGAGGGTTGGGTTGACGGTCGAGCAGTCGCGGCGGACGAAACAGGCCAACGGCTCGCTCGCTGACGCGCGCGCGTGGCCGGCCGGACGTCTGTCCCTGCTCTGCTCAACACCGGCTTTCCACCTCCTAATCTCATGCCCAACGCTGAGGTGCTTTTATGCCAAGCGCTATTAGGAACGGAGCATGAGAATCGCAGAAAAGGGCGCGTGACGAATCCGATCACGCATACAAGTCTGTCGAAACACACATGAGGGGGTCAGCGACGAGGTCGGCCTGCAGGCACGTTGCAAAGCAAGGGGGACGTACCATCGTCCGCCTCGTCCTGCTGGAACGCAGCGTTGCCGGCGCCCTCGTTGGCCTCTGCGCCGTCGACCCCGCCCTCGGGGAACTTGAACGACGAGCCGAACGACCGCGACTGCTGGAGCGTCTGCGCGAACATCTCGTAGCGACGGATGTCGGCGTCCGAGACGCTTCGACGCGCAAACTTCATCGCCTCCTCGAAGTGGGCCCGCGTGATCTCGGGCACCGGGTCGTCCTCCTCGGCCTCGTCGGCGGTGGGCACCTCCTCCATCGCGGCGTCGCCCTCCTCACTCTTGACGGCGGCGGCGGCAGCGTCGCGCTCGGCCTTGGCCCGGTCACGCTTCATGTCGGCCTCGATCGACTCGCGGATCGCCAGCTTGGACGCCCGCTGGCAGATCTCGGTCAGATCGGCGCCCGAGAAGCCGTGCGTCGCCTTTGCGAGGAACGTCAGGTCAACGTCGGGCGCGACCGGCGACTTCTTGAGCGTCGCCGACAGGATCGAGATGCGCGAGTCCTCGTCAGGCAGCGGGATGTAGATGAGCTGGTCGAGCCGGCCCGGTCGGAGGAGCGCAGGGTCGATCTGGTCGGGCCGATTGGTCGCACCGATGATGAAGACATTCTTCTTGGAGCCGACACCGTCCATCTCGGTCTGCAGAAGAAGGCAAATCACACGTCAGCAAGAGGACAGAGGTCGCAGCTGTTAGGCTTACAGACGCCAGATACGTACAAGGATCTGGTTGAGAACACGGTCGCCCGCGCCGCCAGCGTCACCCCCACCACCACCGCCACGAGCCTTGGCAATACTGTCGAGCTCGTCAAAGAACATGACGCAAGGCGCAGCCGCGCGCGCCTTGTCAAAGACGTCGCGGACGTTGGCCTCGGACTCTCCGAACCACATGGTGAGGAGCTCGGGGCCCTGAGAAAAAGAAAAAGAAAGGCGATCGGGCGTCAGCAAGCCGTGCGCAGGCAAGGCAAGAGTAACGGGGGGACGCACCTTGATCGAGATGAAGTTGGCCTGGCACTCGTTGGCGATCGCCTTGGCGAGCATCGTCTTTCCCGTTCCGGGCGGGCCGTAGAACAGCACGCCCTTGCTCGGGCTCATGCCGTACTTGAGGAACTTCTCGGGGTGCTCGACCGGGTACTGCACCGTCTCCTGCAGCTCGAGCTTGACCTTCTCGAGCCCACCAATGTCGGACCACTTGATGTTGGGCACCTCGACCACCGTCTCGCGCAGCGCGGACGGGTTCGAGACGCCGAGCGCGAAGCGGAAGTTCTCCATCGTCACGCCGAGCGAATCGAGCACCTCGGCGTCGATCGTGTCCTCGTCAAGGTCGATCAGGTCCATCTTCTCACGAATCTGCTGCATCGCCGCCTCGGAGCAGAGCGAGGCCATGTCGGCGCCGACGTAGCCGTGCGTGTCGGCGGCGATCTGCGAGAAAGAGAGGGACTCAGGGGTGTCAGCTGCGATGGCGTAAAGTCAGCAAGACGGAGCGCGGGGCACGCACCTGCTCAAGGTCAACATCGTCGCCGAGCTTCATGTTCTTGGTGTGGATGCGGAGGATCTCGAGCCGGCCGGTGGGGTCGGGGATGCCGATGTCGACCTCGCGGTCAAAGCGGCCGAAGCGGCGGAGCGCCGGGTCAATCGAGTTGGGACGGTTGGTCGCGGCCATGACGACGACGTTGGACCGGGCCTTGAGGCCGTCCATCAGCGTCAGGAGCTGCGAGACAACCCGGCGCTCGACCTCACCGTTGGTCTGAGTCGGAGAGTAAAGCGGAAGGGCGTCAGATGAGAACGATCGACCTAGAATGGGCAAGGCGGACGCCGTACCTTGTCACGCTTGGGCGCGATCGAGTCAATCTCGTCGATGAAGATGATGGCCGGCGAGTTCTTCTCAGCCTCCTCAAACGCCTTGCGAAGGTTGCTCTCGCTCTCGCCTGCCATCTTCGACATGATCTCGGGTCCGTTGATGAGGAAGAAGAAGGCGCCCGTCTCGTTGGCGACCGCGCGGGCCATCAGCGTCTTTCCGGTACCGGGCGGGCCGAACATGAGGATACCGCGCGGGGGCTTGATGCCGATCGACTTGAACAGCTGCGGGTGGCGCAGCGGGAGCTCGACGAGCTCGCGGATCTGGGCCATCTGTGAGAGCGCGAGACGAGGCGTGCGGAGGAGAGGAGCGTCAGTCCGCGGTCGGTCAAGCAAAGGGCTCTCGCAGGAAAAAGCAGGGTCCGCACCTGCTTCCTGCAGCCGCCAATGTCGTCGTACCCAACGTCGGCAAGGTTGTTCTCCTCGTCCTCGCGCTTGACCGGCTCACCCTCGGTGTGGATCACCGTGTCCTGGGCGACGATGCAGTGCTCAGCCGGATCCGTCTCGACCACCTTGAACTCGACGGTTCGCATGCCGCCGCGGACGAGGAACGTGTCACCCTTGCGGACCGGGCGGTACGCTGCAGGCAAGGAGAAAAGATGACGGCCGTCAGCGAGAGCTCGTAGCAGCGCAGATCAGTCTTGGATGAGCTGCGAGAGACGCACCCTCGAGGAAGTAGGGCTTGAGGTAAACCTCGAACAGGTTGCCAGTAAGACCCTCGACCGAGTCGTCAAACGGCAGGACGTGGATGCGCTTGCCGTACTTGATGTCGGCGCAGGCGTGAACCGAGCACAGGTCGCCAAGGCGGACGCGGATGTTGTTGCGCGCGACTGTACGTTGGTGGAGAGCGAGGATGGGCGAGGCCAGGTCAGGGATCGGAATCGACATCGGGGGGCGAGGATGACGTCGGCAGGCAAGAGGCGCGAGAAAAGAAAGAGGACACGCACCTCGGTTCATCTGGATCTTGCCCTCCTCAACATCGTCGGACGACAGGCAAATGAGGACGGTGTCCTTGCGTTTCTTGCCCCTGGAGGTTGCACGAAGAGGCGGAGCAGACAGACGCGGGCGAGCATCGAGAGGCGGCGGCGGCGAAGGGAAGCAAGGAGGAAATGAAGGCGTCAGGAACCAGACCTCGAGCAACCGAGCAGAAGACCTTGAGCTCGTCGCCACTTCGACCAGTCTCTGATCGCTCGTCGAGATCAACGTGGCTAGGCGAGCCAGCGCCGATGACCGACAAGCTCGCATCGACAGGTCGACATGGCAAGCTGCCAGCGAGCCAGCGGCCGGCAGGACAGACGGGTCGCCAGAGACACACAAAGAGACGAAGAGGAACGCACTTGACAAGCACGGTGTCACCGCGGAAGAATCCGAGCAGCTCCATCGTAGCCGGGTTGAGCGTGCAGACCGAGTTGTCGTCGCCGGTCGACTCCTGGACGATCAGGCGGTTGGGGCTGACGAGAGAGGTGGCGGAAAAGGACAGGCGCAAATGGAATGAGAGCGATGAATGTCAGCATGCGGGGATGTGACATGAAGGTTGCAGCGCGAGCGACGGCGGGGCAAGCGAGGAGGATGAGTGAGGCCAGCGACAGATGGCGAGCCACTCTTGCTGGGCCGAGGGACAGAGACCAGCTAGCCAGTCAGCCGGCAAGGCGCGAGGGAAGGACGGACCTCTTCTTTGGGCGGAGGATCGAGGTGGCGAGGTCGTCCGGGTTGGCAGGCGGTGCTGCGGCCGGGGGTGCTGCAGGGTCGGCCATGTTGATGGACGTAGGTGTATGCGGTGCGTGGGCGTGTGTTGTGTGTGGAAGAGGGTGTGAGTCGAATGGGATGGGGTCCTGTGGCTGGGGGAGAAGGGGTGAGGTGATGGGAGAGATGGAGCGAGTGCAGCGCTGGAGGCCAGCATCGGTGACCAAGCGCGTAACGCTGCTGGGTGTAACCAAATCACGGCCCGTCCCGCCGCCCAGCCAGCCAGCGCCTGCATCTCTCTGAGCCCGCTCGCTCGCTGCAGCCTCCCTGGTCGCCCCGCCCCGTTCAAGCCCCCCACCACGCCAGCCTGCCTGCCCTGTGTCAGCTGTCACGTGACGGTCCTCCTCCTCCAGCTTCCAGTCCGCACGCCATCTCTCACCCGACTGCTGGGTGTTTGCCTCGGCCAGCGCCCCGACCGACCTTGCACGCGCGCGCACACAAACTAGCCCCACTTGGCGACCCAACCAACTCCCCTCCGTCTGGCGTCTGTCCTGTCCTTGCTCTCTGCCGCCAGCCTCTCCTGCCGTCGCTGTCGACTGACCGTAGTTCTTCGTACACAGGCTCTCCTCCCAACGTCCATATCGTCGGCTGGCAGCTTTCGAAGCTCGTAGCTCCCTCGCGCTTGTTTCTAGCCTCGACCAACCCGTCGCCCAAAAGGGGGCCACGCAGCAGCAGCTTCCTGCCCTTCCTGTCCTTCAAAGGCCCACCGGACCCGCGCGACGCCGCATCGCCAGCCATGTCCTGCCTGCCGCCACTCCTCTTCGCTCTCTTGCTAGCGCTCGCACCGGCAGCCCAGGCCTTCACCTTCACGTTCAACCAGACCAACCCGCAGACGTGCGAGCCGGTCGACGTCCGCTGGTCCGGCGGCGCGCCGCCGTTCAGGATGATGATCATCGTGCGTCCCTCTCTGGCTTTCCCTCAGACCGTTCGTCTGCTTCTGCTGGCTATGCTTGGCTCGGGGCTATCGCCTGCGAGCGATCTCGAGTGGTCGGCCGGCTTGCCTGGGACATTCCCTCCTCCTCGGCTCGTTGAGCCAGGCCGTCGGTCACCCCCCCTCCCCCAATCCTTTCTCGCCCTCGTCCTCTCCGTGACCGCTCCCCGTCCATCGCTGAGGCCGCATCAGCTCGACCCCCTTTGACCGCTTCCGTGACCTCGCGCGCATCCCAAACTGACTCTTGGTTGTGCCTCTCGATCCTCCGCCCCTTCATTCATCCCTTGCCCCTTCCTGGCCTGCTCTCGCGTCCTGCGTCACCCATCACCGCGCTGCGCTGCCATTTGCCCTTTGTCATGAACACCCGCCCGACTCGCCGTCTCGCCCTCTCCCAAACGTCCCTTACATGACGATCGATCCGACGACAGCCGGCGTTCGACTACCCGTTCACCGTCGACCTCGACAACTCCACGTGGGACGAGTCAACTTCGACGGGAGCGTTTGTCTGGCCTGCCAACTACCCTGTCCGTCCCCCTGTCCTCCATTTCCTGTTTACCCTGTCCCGCCAGCTCATCCTGACTCCCACTCTCCTGTCGCTCGATACTTTAGGACACGATTGGCGGCTTCGTCGCCGTCATGTCGGACGCGGCCGGCCTCGCGACCGGGGGCGTCTCGTCCATCATGTACATGGCCTCTGGGGGCGACACGTCGGCGTGCGACATCCGGCCTGAGGCCGCCGACTTTTACTTTTACCTCGACCCGCAGGACGGGAACGTTGGCCAGTGCGACAAGCGTGCGTCGGCTTTCCCTGTCGCTTTTACATTTGGCGACCCCCCACCCTCACGCGAGCGCTGCCGCTCATCCACATTTGAATCGCCTCGAGCTGACCTTTGCTCTGCTTCTTCACATTGCAGTCGGCATCTCGTGGTCGAACAACGCAACGAACCCCGTGCAGATCGTCGGTGCGTCCGCATCCTTCCTCCCTCTCCTCTGCATCCCTCTCTTCTGGTTTCTCCACTCTTCTCCTCGCGTCTTCTGTGTGCTCGTTTACTCACATGGACGCTTCTTCCGCATCGCTGCCACTGACAACAGGCGTGTGAGTCGTCCCTACCCTTCTCTGCCTCACCGCCCTCCCTCCTCTCTTCATTCCCTGCCTTCCTCCTCAACAACGACACGCACGACTGACCCTCGACCCCCTCTGAAGCATCCCCAACGGGCAAGCCTTCATTCTCTCAACGGACGACGCCCGTAATTCGCGTAGTGCGTCCTGTTTGACCTGACTGCTCTCATGGGCCTCTCGTGGCTCTCAGTAACGCTTCGTCACGTCGCTGTCACACGAGCCTGATCCTCTTCACCTTTCATCCCGCGACCAGACTGGGACGTGAACATCGCCGCAGGCACAAAGTACGTGCTGACAATGCTCGACCAGGGCGTCATCGGCAACGGCGGCTCGTCCAACTTCATGACGACCACGACGTCCAACGACACGTCGTGCATGGACGCGGCCGCGCCCTCGCGGACGCCCGGGTCGACGTGGGGCACACCCGATGGCGTCGCGGCGACGACGGCCGCGTACGTTCATCTTCCCTCCTCCGCTCGCCTTGCTCTGTTCTTTCCCCGTTGGCATGCCTGCTGACTTGTTCTCGGGAAAACGTTGCGCGCATACAGCCCCGAAGCTAGCTCGACTGCCTCGTCGTCCTCGTCAGCGCCAGCAAGCCAGACGGGCCACAGCGGCTTAGCAACGGGCGAGATCGTCGGCGCCGTCATAGGCGGCTTGATCGGATTTGCGCTGCTGCAGGTTGCGCTCGTCTGGTGCCTCTGCCGTGCGTCATCATTCACGTGCTCGATATTAGCAACTTTCCCAGCGTGGCTTCGTAGCTGACACGGCCGTCTCCCGCCCTCTCATTTCCCTCGCGCAGGCAATCGCTTCCGCCGGACGCTCGCCAAGACGCCCGTCGACCTTTTCAGCACCAAAAACGAGGGTCAGGAGGTCGGCGCGCCCGTCACCTCGTCCGGCCGGCGCAACCTCTTTGGCCGCCGGACTGAGCGCGACGTCTCGCAGTACCAGCCCGAACCTTACTATGTCCATGCTGCTGGCGCCGCGTCGGAGGACCGCCTGGCAGGAGGCGACAACCCGGCCGACCCGTTCCGCGACGACGACGGAGGCGCAGGATACGCGTACGGCGGCGCGCCGTCTTTGGCCGACTGGTCGCGCAGGGGCAGCGCGAGCGACGGCGGGGTGCTCGGCGGGGGAGCGAGCGACACCCTCGACTCGCCCTCGTCGGCCGGCTTCGGCGGGATCAACCTCCGGCCGATGGGCTCCAGCCGGTCCAACTCTGCCGCGACGCCCGGGTCGGCCAACTCGCAGACGGCTTTCCTCGAGGGCGGCCCGTCGTCGTCGTCGTACATCTCGACCTCGCCCGGCTCGCCGCCGCCTGGACCCAACCGGGCGGGGGGCGCAGCGACAGCGGCAGCAACGGGGGGTCGCCTGCCTCGGACGTCGTCGATCTCGTCCTCGGTCCCTTCAACGGCTGTCCCACCTTATCCGACCCCGCAAAATGTGCGGACCACCAAGCAGATGCTGGCTCTCTCCAACCCGGACGACAACGGCCCCGGGCCGTCGTACCTCAGGCACAGGGACATGGGGCCGATTGAGCAGGACGGGCCGGCGCCGGCGCGCTCGGGCGAGACGGTTGAGCTGCCGCCGATGTACGACGAAATCGAGCACCGGCAGGCGCAGGCGGCCGCGGCAGATCGAGCGGCCGACAACGAGGGTGACAGCGACGACCTCGAGGACGATGATGACGACCATCGGCGCCGCTTGCGGTCGAACGTAGAGAATGACGACGACCGTAGTCGTGATTGAGGCTCCTCACTCTTTCGTCAGCCTACTTGCTCCTGCCCTGCTCCCTTCTCCTTTTCCCCTTGCTCTGCGACGGACATTCCCCCCCCCCCCCGCCCAATTCGGAACACACATACACACATCATTTTCCTGCCCGTTTGAGCGGCGACGTCCGCCGACCGCTGTCCTTTCTTACTTCACGACGTCGAGCGTCCGCCTCTCCGCGCCGAGCCTCCTGCGGAGCGCTCCCTCTTTCGACCATTCCTTCTCTTTGCCATTGCCTTGCTTTCTGTCCCTCGGGTGCACCACCCGCACCCCGCACACTTTTCTTATCTTCCTTACCCCACGCACCTCGACGACCCTCGCGTTCTTTCCCTTGTAATGACTGTCTGCCTGCCCCTTCCTTTGCCGTCGGCCGCTGTTTCGACCGAGCACCCCACGCGATCCCCTACTTCCTCACACACCCGCACTACCCAGCTCTGCCCTTGATTCTAGACGCAGACATCTTTCTTGTCCCTCGCTCGCACAGCGACATCGCATCCGCAAATTCCTTCGTTTTGTTTCTAAGCCGCAAGCGCGTCCACGAATGCCCGCTGGCGCAGTCTTGCGAGCACCTGCTCATCGTCGGCCGCGTCGGGCAGAACGCGCGTCGTGGTTGACTGTGCGCCGCGGGCCTGGAGTTTGACGTCGAGCTCGGCCTGACGCGCGTCTTTCTCCTCCGCGGGTGCTCCAGCGTAGGTGCGGCGGAGCAGAGACGCGGCGCGCGTGATGTCGCGCTCGGCCTCGCGGTAGGCGTTCTCAGGCTCGGTCGCAAAGAGGATGATCGGCTGATCGGGCGTGGCTGTGGCGGGCGAATTGCGATGGAGCGCAAGGTTAGCAAAGAAGCGGCAGACAGGGATGAGCGACAGAGACGGCCGCACCTTGGCTCTTCTGGGCGAGGCCGTCGGCGAGGGACGCCCAGAGCGAGTCGCGATACTCGGCTAGAGGCCCACATACCCGACCACACTCCTCATCCCACAGTCGGACCGCGTCTTCGTGCGCGAGGCCGGCCGTCCGGTGACCCCTCGTTCGGCCGATGAGCGCGCTCGCGTCGTCGCGGATCTCGACGTCGTCGTCGAAAAGTAGCCGGCCGACGAGCTCGTAGAAGCCGACCCGGATCGTCGTGGACGACTCGGTAAACGCAACCAGCGTCGGCGCGCATCCTGTAAGGGCAGACATGGCGGCAAGGCGGTTTTCGACCGACTGATGACGGGCAAGTGAAGCAGTCGCGAGGTCAGCTGTGCGCCTCAGTCGCGCGCGCACGCAGGTGGGATGTGGTTGGCGCACTTGAGACTCCTCGGACGATGACTGCAGGTGCCTGAGGAGCATCTCCACCCGGTCCTGGGTCGCGCACTGGAGTTGCAAAGCCAAGATAAGCGAGGGTCGCTCGCGCAGACGCGCAAGAAGGAGGCTGGGAGGAAAGGGCGACGTACCTGACCAATGGCTTTGCCGAGCACGGCAAGCAGTGCCTGCCGCAGCGGCTGGTCCTGGCTCTGCTCATACTCGGCTAAAAGTCGGTCCCAGCGCGAAGGCGGGACTTTGGTAAAGTCGTGCTGCGAGTAGCGGTGGGCCCATCCGAGGGCCTCCATTCGCGCGCGTCGGCCAGCGTCGGGCGCAACAGCGATGCTGGCGATGGACATACGCACGTCGAGGGGCGCGGATGTGAAAGACGGCTCTGACAAGGCGATCTCGACGACCTCGGGATTGGACGACTCGAGAAGAGTCGCCGTCTCGTGCCGGGCAACAATGTAGCGGGCCGCTGCGAGACTAGCAGCATCGGCACCGGGCTCGGATCTCGCAGCGAAGGTCGCCTGGACCCGCCGCCGGCAGAAGTCGTCGGTGGCGGCGAAAACGTCGACCGGCAGCGAGAGCGCCTTGACGCGGACGGCTTGAATGATCTGCACAAAGAGAGCCTGCGTCGGGCCGCATGGGTTGCGCTCGAGCATTGCTCCTTGCGCCTGCCGCAAGTGGTCGACCAGGCCCTTGCCTGGGGTGTACGACAGGCTACCGGTCGTCTCCTGCAGAAGGACCAGGATCTGCGACAGCTTGCCGTGCAGTGCATTCTGGCTGGTCGGCGCTGCCGCGAGATCAGCGGAGAAGATGAAGGAGCCGAGCGCCGTCGAAGGGATGACGGCAGGCGTGGCAGCGGCGGCGGCGCGGCGAATCTGATGGGCAGGTGACGCAATTGTAGGGCCGAAGTCATCGGTCAGTCAAGAAGCGACAGGCAACAGACGATGCCCAGCCTCGGCGAGCGCTGTGAACATGATTCACTTCGATCTGCTTGCAGCGGGAGAAGCGCTCGATGTGCGGGAGGAAGGCGTCTTGCATTTCGGTGTCCGATGGCGAGGCTCGAAGACAGCGCAAGAACTGCAGGATGACGAAAGCTGCGCCCGGCGAGTCGTCGAGCTACTCAAGAGGCGGTGCGTCGCATTGGTCAGAGAGGGTCAAAGCGTGGTCAAGGTCGGCAACAAGACCAGACTCACCTCCTCCTGCGAGATGGCGTTGAGCGAGTCGATGAAAAGGCCGTGCAGCGTCGGGTACCTGGAGAACCAGACGTTGAGTAGCTCGGCCGAGGACGAGCTTTTGCCGAAGCCTTTTTGGACAAGCGCGCCCATCAGCTGCAGACCAACATTGCGGACGCCCCAGCTGCAATGACCAAAATTCTTGCAAAAAAGTCAGCGCTGAATTGTAGTGGGTATACCATGAGGGAAGGGGCGCTTATCGCACCTGGGGGACGAGAGCGAGTGCATCGCAATCGTCACCGCACGCTCATACACCCTGGCAAGCTCGAGCGATGTGCGTGAGTTGTTGCACAGAACCTTAAGCGTGTTGATAGCGGCTATCCGCGTCGTCTCCTCCTGGCCGTCGTCAGCAAGGTCAAACAGCGCCGCGAAGGCTTCGGGCACGAGCGCCGGCTGGCCGAGCACCACGCCCAGGATGGCGTACGGAAGACCAGCCGACCGCCGGCCAGATGTCTTGTGGAAGCCAGAGACGGTGACGAGGTGGATCTGCAGCGGCCAGGCGCAATGATCAGCAAATGCCGAGGGCAGCGACACGCTAAGGAAGAAATCGGGCATGCGCACCTTCAGCCAAACAGCAGGAAGCGCCTTCACATCGGCAGACAGCGCCGACGATGAGTTGATGACAGCGACGACCTCCGAGTAATGGGGAAAGATAGACAGGAAGGCACCCGGATGCCGGATTTCGGACAGGAAGGCGATGAAGAGCCCACCAATTCTCTGCGCCGTTTCAAGGTCCGCCGAGGGGGACCGCAGCAGGCGCTGCGAGACGATGGAGAGAAGCGCACTGCGGGAGACAGTGAGGAACAGCGTCAGCGACGTCGGATCTCCGCGGATGATAGAGCGTGTGACACACCTGCTCTCCCGCATGGTACGCCAGGCCCATGACAACAGCATCTCGCGCTCCCTGCGACCACCCGTCTCGCCACTGGCAGAAATAATCTTTGCCGCTCGTGCCTCCTCGTGATCGACGTCGTTTTCTCCAGGCGTCTCGCCAGCATCCGCACTCGAGAGGATGCGACGTGTGCTGTCCCAGGCCTGAACAATGACCTCAAGCCCCCGCTCGAACAAAAGCACGTCGGCGCCGGTCGTCGGCAGGAGCGGCAGGATCTGCTGCAGGGCCGAGAAGAGGCCGTGAACCGGCTGCGTCGAGGCAGCCAGAATGACGTCCTTGCGCGAGAACTCCAGACGAGCGGCAACCTGGTCGAGCAAATCCGCAACGAAGGAACCTGTGACGAGTGAGAGGAAAGATAACGGTCAGAGGGGGCTCCCCATTGTCAGCTCTACGGCGGCAAATTGGACTCACCTCCCGCTTGGCTCTGATCGATGCTCTTGGTCTTGAGCGTGTAGACGAGCCGCAAGACGAGAGCGCCGGTGGTGGACTCGGATCCTCGCGGGTTGTCGACGTACGTAAGCGCCTCCCGGGTCAAGGAGTCAACGGCCGCGGGCTCGCCGACACCTGGGAGGACGACAGTGGCTTGCTCGAGGCTGTAGATCGATGGGGCAGGGTCAGCTGGCGAAAACAACCATATGAGGACAGTGACGCAGATAGTCGGCAAGTCGGGACAGGCGGACGCACACGGCGAGCGCACAGACTCGGACGTCTGCGAACGTGCTCTTCAAGCAACGGACGACCTTGCGGACACGCTCGCGCCCGTCGTCGTCGTGCGGGAAGAGAGCAAGGCGGTGGGGCCAGATGATGTCTGTCGACGGGCTCTTGTCCTTGGACGAGGCATAGGATGATGCCTTGAGGCCGGGCAGGCTCTGCACGTCCGCCGAAAAGGCGGGGAAGTCGTCGCAGGCACTTGAGGCGATGATGATGCCGAGCAAACGCAACGAGACGTAGCTGCGCGGATAAGAACCACCGATGATGAGGTTGGCGAAGCAGTGTTCGACGAGCCACTGTCAACGAAACAGGCAAGATGCCGTCAGTTGCGAGACTCTAGAACGAGTCGGAAAGTGGTAGGGGGAGCATCAGTGGCGTGACCCACTCGGAGCATCAGATCGGACCGCGCAAGATAGGCTTGAAGCTCGGTGATCCGCGCGGCTTCGGAGTCTTTGAGACCGTCGGTCGGGCGGGCGAGCAGGGCCTGCATCTGACGGTGCGAGGCGTGGGTCGAGTTCTTGAGCCGCCGGAGCAGATGAGAGGTTCGGGCGATAATATTCGAGCGTGCGCTGCAAGGAAAGCAGGGTCAACGTCGCCATCAGCTCTGACACACCTTCCAAACAGAGAAGATCGAGGCTGCGCACTCGCTGTCCCAAACGTTCATTGAACTCTGGAGGTAGGCCCGGACGATGGCCCACTCTCCTTGAGTGATTGCAGCGCCGATCGCCGACCGGTCCGTCACGAGGCGGTACACGCCTAGTCGCACTACTGGAGAGGGGTGCGAGAGAATGACCTTGAGCCGGTCCGACGAGAGGGGGATGAGCGCCTTGCTGGAGGCGGGTGTCGTCGGCGCGACGACATCGATCTCGGTGCAGAGTGAGAGGGACGTCCCGAGCGACACGAGCGCGATCCAGGCCTCCTCCTCGCCAACGCCTCCCGATTGAACCTCGTCCGATTCAACCTGCTGAACGAGTGACAGTAGCGTCGACGGGTGGTTCTCGGCGAGCGGCCGAATTGTGAATTGGGCGAGGTTGAACCGCGTTGAGGCGTCGCACTCGCGCAGGTGCCGAGCGAGACCGGCCGAGGCGTGCACCCATTGCCAACTCATCCGAGCGACGGCGGCCTGGTCCGCGTACATCTTGGCGTAAGCGGCGCCGAGGAGCGCCCCGCGGAACGAGATGTTGTCGGCGGATCCCATGCCGGCGAGCAGCGTCGACGGCAGCGTCGGCGCCCACTGCGCGAGGTCCGCAGTCGAGAAGGTCGGCAGGAGCAGGCCGAGGACCTGGTAGACCCCGCGACTGGGCCGGCAGGCCTCAGACAGGAGCCTTTTTCCGACTGGGGCGAGAGGGGCGCCGGTGCCGGATGTCATGGCTGTCGCTGATGTCGTCGAGGCCAGCGCAGCGTACGCCTGCAAGGCCTCCCAGGCCGCCCTTGACACCTCCTTGCTGCTGCCGTTGAGCGCCAGCACCACCCTGTCGATGACGAGCGACTGCCTGCCCGCCGACAAGACATACTCCATCGCTGTCGTCAGCTCTGCGCTTGCCGTCTCGGAGTCGGCGGACCGCGCGAGGGCGCCGAGCCGCTTGAACAGGGCATGCTGCAGGGTGTACTGAGCGGGGTCGAGCGGAGCATGGGGTCGGTCTGGGTGCGCTTCGGTCGCCTGGTACAGCAGGTTGTCCAGGACCGAGCTATAACGGTCCGGGCGATCATTGTCAGCATGCGCCATTGGTTGTGCATGCAGAGGCTGCAGGAAGTGGTGGACGAGACGCACAAGTGGCCATCGTCGTCGTTGTCGAGGTGCAGCAGGTCAAGCTCGCCCTTGAGGACGGCAAGGCCCAGCTTCTTGAGCGGGCTGCCCTCGGCTCCTCTAGGTGCCATGTCAAGTACGCCTTGGAGAGGGGACCGGCCGATAGGAACGGTCTGGGGCGCGCTGGACAGACGCTGCTCGCCAGATCTGCTAGTTGAGGTCAAGTCGGGGACTGCGAGAGTAGCCGGGAAAGGGGTGAAGGGCAGCGGGAGGAGAGGGCTCAGCTGAGCGCACTCTGTCCATCACCCTTACGGACAACCAGCAGCCCTTTCCTCCCGTCCCCAAGACTCCTCATACCACCCAGTTCTGATCAGCACCAGCATGGCCTCGACCTCGGCAGCGCCGGTATCGGCTGAGTCCAGGCACGAGCTGATGCGCTCGGCGGTCGCTTTCCTCAAAGACCCGACGGTCAGTATCGGCGGCGGCTCGCACGAGACAGACACAGAACATGGTCTCGCTGACCCTCCTCTTTCCATTTCCTCTCCCTGCCTGACAGGTCTCAGCCTCGCCCCTCGCTCAGAAGATCACCTTCCTGTCGGGCAAGGGCCTGACGGACGCCGAGGTTCAGCAGGCTCTGGCGCAAGCGGCCAGCGACGCCGCCACTGGCGGGCAGCCTCCGGCTACAGCATCAGCCGAGGGCTCCTCGTCGGCCGGGCCGCCCCAGCTACCCGCTTGGCAGCAGACGCAGCAGGCACCTTACGCTGCGTTTGGACAGCCGTCGTACCCGCAGACCGTGGCGCGGCCTCCGCTGTCTCCGCCGAGGCGAGACTGGCGGGACTACTTTGTGGGTCGTGGGCCTCTCGCTCGCTGCTCCGCCCGCTCGCCGCGGGGGGGGGGGGGGTAACACCAAGTGCTGACCGTCCGACCGATCTTTGCAGGTCATGGCCGTCATCTCGGGAGGCGTCATGTATGGCCTGTCCGCACTCGTCAAAGTACGACTCAGTGACCTGCAGGCAGTGCTCCTTTCGCCGCCGGTTGGGGCTGATCATGCATTCTCATTTCTCATGGCCCTGGCAGCGCTACCTCTTGCCCCACATCCTTCCGCCACCCGCGCCTCTCTTCACGCAGACGTCGACCAACCTCGCGACGCAGACGACTCAGATCCAGACGACACTTGACGAGCTCATCACGTCGACAACTGAGCTGCGCGACTCGCTCGCGGCCGAGCGCGAGCGCGTGCGTGCGCTCTGCGAAGAGGTGGAGCGTGTGCTCGAGGGCGTCCGCAAGCGCGAGGACGAGGAGCGCGAATGGCGAGAAGAGGTTTCAGGCGAGGTCGAGGGTATGAAGGAGGGTCTGCCCAAGGTCGGTTGCTCTCCTTCAGTGGGTGTATCGAGTCCGTCGTCCAGTTTCACGCTGACCTCTCATCTCCTCTTCCGCCCACCGGCAGATGCTCGAATCGCACACGTCGCTGCTCAAGGCGTCGCTCACAACGCTCCAGTCCGAGCTCACGTCACTCAAGCCGCTGCTCAACACGCGCCCCCCGTCCGTCGCCTCGCCCTCGCCGACGCCGTCGGCTGGCGTCGACATTAAGTCGCGGTACCCCTTCGCAGGTGGCGCAAACAGCACCAGCGGCGCTCCCCAGATCCCCAGCTGGCAGCTCGCGGCGATGAACGGAGGTGCAAAGGAGCCGGCCAAGGAGGAGACATCACCGAAGCAGATCGCCTGATTTTGTCCTTGCCTGGCTGAGTGGGGGCAGCGGTCCGATCCGAGGATGCGATGCCTGTTGTACGACGATCCGCCACGCACCGCAACGCTTGCCGGCCTGCAGCAGCACAGTGTACGCGTTGGGGGCATCGCAAAGCGTCATTAAAGTCGTGTGTGAGGTCGAGGGACGATACAAGGAGTGCGCGCGCCCGACAAGAGTGTTGGTCGAGGGAGCGGTACAGTGAGCAGATGGTGTGAAACTAGCGCGCTTCGAGCCGGAGATGGGCCCTCAGCCGGGGTAGTAAGGCGGGGGTGGGAATCCGTCTTCGTCCTCGCCGATGTCAATTCGCGCAACCGCGACGCCGTCTGTTGTGCAGCCGCTGGGCGAGTGGTCTCCTGCACCGCGCCGAACGCGCGCTGACCGGCTTGAACTCGTCCTGCGTTCGGTGCCGGGCTGGGGGAACAGGGGCGAGCACGCGAGCGACCTTCGTCGGCGGCGGTGGTTGTAGAGGTAGGTGAAGAGAAAAATAGCCGGGATTACGAGGACGTTGATGAGCGCTGTCACGGGCAGGAATCTGTTGCAGAGATGGTCAGTCGACGGGCCCCGCACGCGAGGCAGGAAGGGAGCAGGAAGAGGCAAGAGGACGCGCTCTTTCGGTTCAAAACTTCCCATCAGCTTTCGCCCGCCGTTCCACAGTCGGTCTCCGAAGCTTGCGCCGACGAGCTGGAACTCTTTTTGCAGGATCGCCCGCTGGTCCGCCCGTAGCTCCTCCAGCAGCATCGCCAGATCGGGCGAGATCTCGGACATGGCGTACGACGCCGGCGGGAATTGCCGCGGAGGGTGAGCACAGGACGACGCCAGCGACGGGTGGCGGTCGAAAGGGAAAGAGTGGCCGAGCACTGCGCCAGACGAGGCGGGACCGTCGTGGGTACCGACATGTGCGTGACGCGAGCCGGACAGGAGTGCGGAGCTTGAGGAGGACGGGATGGCGTCCAAGTGACAGGCGTCGTCTGCGCTGCTGACGCTCGGACCACACAACGGACTGCGATACATAATCCAATAGAGAAGAAAAGCGTCAGCGCCGGTCGCATCAAGACGGCCGCGTTTTGAGGGTAGGGGGCGAGGGCAAGAGGACGCACCCTTGAAACGGGGGCACGCGCAGGACAATCTGCATGTCATTGGTGTTGAAGCTGCCACCAAGGCAGCGGACCAACACCTGACCGTCGGCGCGGACGACGAGGTCAAAGTCCTTGTTGCCATCAACGTCGACTGCAACCGGACCTGAGCGCAGAGGAGCAAAGCGATGGTGTGCAGTCAGTTCTGTGCACGCGAGCGGTCTGGCCGAGAGGAGCCGCCCGACCGCCCGGCGTCCGTGCGGGCCTGCGGGGGACAGCCCACCTCCATCGACGTCTCCCTTGACGATGAGCTGCCACCGTATGTCTTCAAAGGACAGCACAGCCGTCCGCCGTACGTAGCTCGCCGATGACGAGGGCTCAAGGACGGCACCATCCCGCGTGGGCGGGTCGCGGACCGTCAGCACCGTCCTGTCGCGGCCCTTGTCGACCCAGCGGGCGCCGATGAAGGCCGACTGAAACGGCGCAATGTCTTGGCCCCAGTGATCGCGGTAGTTCTCTATCGCGGAGCAAGGTGATAGAAGGGTTGTCAGCAAGGCTTGAGAGGGAGGGGAGACCTGGCAGGGGCGAGAGCTCCGAGAGGGCGCACCGATCCTGAGCTCGAAGTTGCCTGCGGGCGGGCGGGAACGGTTGAAGCAGTCAGCTCGGGCGGCAACCAGACGGCAGAGGCAAAGAAATCTAGCGGACCCTCGTTCCAGATCGTGTTGAGCGCAAGCACCATCGTCGCGAGGGCAGAGTGCAAGGGAGGGTGACGATTGGGCGAGCTGGTGTCGTCGGCGCTTCGTCGGGTCGGTCGCCGGCAGCGGTGGCGGAGGCGCAGCAGCTGACAGGCTGGCCGGCCGAGAGCGCGGCCGTGTCCTCGGCGAGCTGTTGTGGTGCTCTGCGGCGCAGAAGAGCAAACACAGGAGACCGCTTCTGGAAAGTTTAAAGAGGTGAATGAGTCGGCTGCAAGGGTACGTGCCAGGCACACATTTCTGGCGGTTGGCGTCGTGCGGCACATAAAAGCATTCTTTGAATCATTAGTCATTGGTTGCGATGATCTGATTGACGTGTTGGATCTCTTGACATCTAGAAGCCGTTGGTCTAACTGACTACGGCTTCGATCAGAGTGTAATCAGGAGGTTGCGGGTTCGAGTCCTGCCTTGGTCTAACGTTTAAAAACATATCATCCCTTCGGCCGAGTGGCTCAATGGCGGAGCGTCTGACTACGACTCTACCTTTTGCCTTCCCCATCGGCGACGTCCGCGACTGCATATGGAGTCTGTAGCTCTTGTCTGTAGCTCTGGCACATGAACCTGATCTTTTCCCCGCCATCCTGGTGTCTCGCGACGTTCCGGTCAGCTCCCGCCCCAGCCCGTGCGCGTTCAAGCGACTCTTGCGAAGACGAGCATCATTGAAGGTAGAGTGCATCTCAAGATCCAAACAGGTCCCACTGCTGACCGTGGATGACACCCAGCGAGGCAGTGACGCTGCCGCCGCGCGCTCGCGCTGGACGATCGGAAAGGTCGACGACGCCCGTCACGGCCGAGCCGAACCGCCTGCCGGCGAGGCGGTCCATCCCTCCGTCGAGGTCGCCAGTGCCGGCAGCGATGCGCGCCGAACCGTCCCGGCAATCCCACAGCCGGACGACCGTGTCCTCTCCCGCAGCGAGCAACAGCCGCGCGTGTGGCACGTAGCTGAACGCCAGACCTGTCGTGTGCGAGTTGCAGTGGCCGGCCAGGCGCAGGAGCGGCTGCTGGTGTCCCTCGGCGAGCGACCGAGGAGCTGAAGTGCTGAAGCGCAGGTCGTGGATCTCGATCTGCTTGAGAGCACGAGGAGATCAGAGACGAGCGTTCAAAGGGCTTCAATTGAGGAGACGGCGAGAGCTCGACGTACTGAGCCGTCCATGCCTGAGATGGCCAGATTCCAGCCGCCGCAGCTCTGCAGGCCGACGACGGGGCCCGCAACCTCGAGGGCCGGCTGCCGATCGACGTCGACCCATGGCGTGCGCAGGTCGCACTGGCCGACAACGCCGGACCGCAGGCCGCTCATGACGACGTTGCCGGCTGGGTCGATCTCGGAGTCGAGGCTACAAAGCGCCAGCACGGACGAACGAGGCTTGACGTTGACCTTGCGGAAGTCGGTCAGCAGAGGCGCGCGCGTAATCATCATGTGCGACGAGCAGCCTGTCAGACCAAGACGAAGAAGTCAGCTTTGGTCGCCCGCGCAGCTTCGACGAGGGAAGAGAGCGAGAGCGCGACGCGCACCTAGGACGACGCCGCCGCCGCGCAGGTAGAGGCACGACGAGACGTCGGTCGCCTTGTCCGGCCTGCTGATGGTGCACGCGCCGTTCAGCATGTCGGTTGACGAGTGGACGAGGACCGGCGACGGCCCAAAGGAGGTGGCGATAAAGTGGTCGCGCTGAACGCTGATGGCACTGATCTGACGAGAAGAATGAGCAAGTGGACCAGAGTGCTCAGCGAGCATCTCGAGGCGAGCGTGCTGAGCCAGGAGGAAGCAGGAAGCGCACGCACCGGACCGCAGCCCGGAATGGCGAGGGGCGTCTGCCAGCCTTCGGACCCGTCCTCGACGTCGAGCGCATGTATTCCACCGGTGGTATCGCCAGTGATGATGTGCGTTTCTGATCCCTGTGCAGCTCGAGCAGTGAACAGGCGGAATGGCGTCGGCGGATAGGCGAAGGAGGACGTTGCGCAAGAAGAGAGACGGCAGACAGCTCATCGAGAGAGAACGTACCCCGACGGCCGTGACGAAGGAACCGCCCGACGGCATCGGCAAGAACGTCGTGTCGACGACCCGGCTCTGCGCGAGCACCGCCTGAGCAACATCCCTGGGCGGAAGTCGGGCGCATGTGGTGAGAGAAAGTCAGCCCAGGCTGTCCATAGCGAGAGTGAGGGGTGGGCCGAACGCCTCACACCCGGCCTCGGCCAGCGTCAAGGGGTCCGGCGAGACTGCGCTGCCAGGCCAGCAGCTGGTGGGTTCGCCCGCCGAGGGCCCTGCGCTCGGTTGGAGTTGGAGGGCCTCCTGTTCGATCCTCTTCCCCTTTCGTCTTGAAGCGTTTGGTCGGTCGATGGCCGCCAGCAGTCGGCGTCCGGTGCTGCTGCTGGCGAGCATTGGCGGGCGAGCTGCTGCTGGCCGGCCGAGACCCCGCGGGAAAGTACTTCTTGCGGACCGGGTCCCAGACCATGCCAGGCACGTTGAAGGGGAGCATCCTTCGGTCTCTAGCGATCGACTGTCGCCGTCAAGAGCGTCGTCGTCGATGCAATGAGCAGGGGAGCATGATAGACGACGGCTTGCGCTGTCTGTCTGGATTTTCGGGCGGGCTGCGCGCGCATGAGGCGATCGAGCGGCCCGAGCGTCAACAGGGCCGGCGCGTCCTCGAGGAGCTCCCTTCGACCTCCCGACGACGTTCAACGACCACCGCTCCTTCCATCCTACAACCTCTAGCACTTCCCATCAAGTTCGTTCGACATATGCCCGTTCACCACACGCCTCTCCGACGCATCTCTCAAGGGTCGCTTCAACAATCCGCCGGCGCTCACGCAGGCTCGCCCTCGCCGACTGGTCTCGACTTCCTCCCCATCCACGACCTCGTCGACGAGATTGAGACGCTCAACCAGAACCTCGAGGTCATGGAGCGCCTCACGAGCTCGCTCGCCAAATTTAACGAGGGCTTTGCCATGTTCTCGTATGGTCTCCGCATGAGCGCCTTCTCTGTCGAGTGGTCCGAGGCGCCGGACGAGACGACGTGGGAGCGCGTCGCGCTCGAGGAGGAGCGCGAGAAGCAGCTGCAGAGTGCGTCTGTCGGCCCGACTTTCAACCCTCGCTGGCCCTTCGACACCTATGCTGACTCTAGCGCCGTACATTCATCATCATAACAGTCGAGCTTGAAGCCCAGGCGGCCGCCGAGGCGCGCCTCAACCCCCAGCCGACGCCTGACTCGCCCGACCGCTATGCCCACCAGGCCGACACGACGTACCACACTCAGTACTCGTCGACAGCGGACGAAGACCTCGAGCGGGCGCGCGTTGTTAACCCGCGCGGATCCGTTCGTGGTCGAGGCATCGCCAGGGGCCGCGGTCGAGGAGGCGCCGGGGGCATGCCGGTCGCTCAGCGCAGGCAGCGCGAAGTGCGTCCGGTGCAGTCTGCCGCCTGCCTCTGCGAAGCGTCTGCATTTGCCGCTGACCAACTTGCCTTGCATCGCCCTCTTCCTTCACAGGCGCAGATCAATTCACTCATAGACACGCTACCGCTCGAGTTCCGGGGCTCTCAACCCGTATGTCTGCCTTCCCGGTTCGTGTTGTCCGCCTGTGCGCCAGTTGCTGACTTCATCATCTCTCCTTGCATTTCGCCAGGCCCTGAGAGACGCAATGACCAAGGTCATCGGAGAGCTCATGAGCCATCCAGAAGGCCGTCGCAGTGCGTTTTGCCTCTTTCAACCTTTGTACTCCAGTCTACGTATGATTACGGCGCAAAAAGCTGATTGGCCGCTCGCCGCGCTCTTGCCGCCTGAGCAGTGGCAGATATCGTCTCGTCGGACTTGCCCCAGATTAAGGTCAATCGCTGCCTGATTGCGCTAGTCGGCAAGAAGGCCGTCGCAAAGGTCAACGAAGGGGTTCGTCCGACGCGCCAAACGTAGGCTGCTGATTGTGTCGAGCGCGTCCGACCCTGCTGACCCTTCGTACGCGTCTTCTGCCCGCAGGGCGTCGCCAACTACCGGCTCGTTACGCTGGGCGGCTCGGAGAAGCCCTAGAGGGGAGGGAGACATTTATGCGACTGCCTTAGAGAAGACTGAACGGGTGCTGGATGTGCCCTAATCGGAGTATCGCCGTTTGGAAGGGCTCATGGGCGGGGGACGGGCCGCGACGCGTGCACGACATTGCTACTGCGGACGACAACTTCCGCCTCAACTTGCGAACCCTTTCAGCGACCACCATCTCTCCCAACACCCTCTCTCCTTCTCAGCTGCAGCATGTCGGCCCAAGCCAGCACGTCACACAGCTCCAAGGGCAGAAAGGGCAAAGGCAAGAAGGTCAAGTCCAAGCCGTCTAAGCACAAGAAGCACAAGCAGACCGTCATCATCGTGTGAGCTCCGACGCGACCTGACAGACAGCTTCCACTTGCATTCTCTCCTCGAGAAGCTAATGCTGACAGCCTCCTCAACGCTTCTTCTGTCTTCGGCAGCTCGCTGTTCGAGCTGTTGCCGCTGGAGGTGCAGTTTCTCGTCTTGGTGGAGAGGGCCAACGCGCTGCTCGTGACCGGATCGCTGGGAGACGACTACGCCAGCCAGGCGTCGCGGATAGCCAGGCGCTCGTTCCTTGCGTGCGCCCATCCGTGCCCTTCCCGCGGCCACAAGAGGTCCCACTCTTCTTACTGGAGCTGACACGTCGAGCTGTCGTCTGTATCAGGATGTTCTGCCGTCTGAACCAGAGTTTGCGACACATGTTGGAGCCGGTGCTTTACGCCGACGTGTGCCTGCGCCAGCTGTCGCCGCTGCCCGTGCCCGCGCTGACGGGACCAGAGATGGTCGCCCTCACCGAGCGGATGCGCTACCAGTGGTACAAGCGCGCCATTCAAATGAACCCTGCTCGGTATGCTCATCTGCGTTCGGTCGACGCGGCCGAGATCACCCTCGACTCGATCTTCTTCGAACGGCTCGACCGCTTCATCAACCTGCGCGCGCTCGGCACCGTCTGGTGGCCCCAGACGCGCGGTTCTAAGGGCGAGCTGAGGCTCATGACGGCGGCCGAGTGGGAGCACCTGCGCTGGGGGCTCGACAAAGACCGCGAACGGCAACTGGCGTACCTCGGTGGGTTCCGCTTTGTCGTCCCAGTCCCCCATCCCCGCTCTCATCCGCTTCACCGTCGGCCAGACGAGCATCAAGTGACTGACTTTGCTCCCCCTCCGAGTCCCGTCTGTAGCTCGCCGAGAAACCCTGAAGGACCTTCATGAGCTCGGCGCGCCGATGCGCGTCGCTCTGTCGAGCGTAAGCAGCGAGGCCGGCGCCGCCAAGGCGAAGCGGCCGGACGCGCCCAAGCCGCCGCTGTACGCCCTCGCGATGGCGATCGCGCCGTTCGCCGGTCACGAGCAGGCGACCCTTCCGACAGCGGACGAGTGGTTCGACCTTTCGACCCTGCGTTCGCTGTCGATCTGCGGGAAGCATCACCCCGCAATCCTGCCCCCGGTCGTCGTGCGCGCCGCGTCAACCCACCTCGCCGAGCTGCGTCTCGAGGGCTGGTCGGCCAACAACCTCGCAACGGCGGACCTCGTCACCATTCTCGAGACTGTCGGGCACTCGCTGCGTCTGCTTATCCTGACGCCGATTGAGCAAGCCGAATTCCCGCCCGAAGTCTTTGCCTGCTGCCCTGCACTCGAGACGCTGTCGCTGAACGCCACGCCCAGCCCGGCCTGTGCGTCCTCCTGACCTCTGTCTCCCTTCTTCCTCCTTGAATGTGAGCGCTGACCTTTTCCCATGTACCCTCACTTGGCTCTCCTTGTCGACTCGGTCCAGTTGACGCGCTCGTCGCCGTCGGGCACGACCGCCTGCGCACGCTTTACCTTGGCAGGCCGGGCGAGATCCTCGGCGCCGGCAGCGCCAGCTCGACGACGGCCTTGCTTGGGGCGCTCGCTGGGGCGCACAACGCCGGCTCGCTTGGCGCGCTGGCGACGGTCGGCCTGCACGCGCTCGACTTCATGCAGGACTACGTCTGCGCTTCGACGGGCGTGCACGAGCTCGGATGTCAGGCTGGGCGGCACGGGTGGGCGCTCGTCGACGGGCGCGGCAGGGCGTGGGACCCTGATTGGGTCAAGCGGGACGACGGGTGGGGGCCGGTTGGCGGCAGTGACGACGAAGACCACGAGGCGGGCAGCAGCGACGAGGACGGTCTTGTGTGAGAGTAGCAGGCGGCAGCGGCGGATGCGACTGATCCCATGCGACTCTCATCTTGTGAGCGTCCAGCAGCGTCGGCGTCGCAGCCTTCTCACCCTCCTGACCCGTCGGTAGTCAGCAGCGTTAAGACACGGTCCCTCTTCCAGCGACACGAGGCCTGCTGCCGCTCGTCTGCGGTGCGTTTGCGAGTCTTTGCTATCTACCCCCAAAAGCCGTCTCGGCGCCCCCCTCCTCGAGATCGTGCTCCATCCCTCCCTCCCGAATCCTCCTGCCTCTCCGGTCCGTCCATGCCGGAACCAGGACCAGCAAACATGCCAACCCTGCATCGTGACCTCTGTCGGCTTGTGGTGTGCTGGAGCTTTTAGTGGAAGAGGTCCTCTCGGGTGGGGACGCCTAGACGAGCGAGGGTAAGCAAGGAAAGGATTGGAGCGTCAGCCTTCGGCGTCCTGCTGCGATTGGGCGAGATGGATAGAGGACAGCGACGCACCGAGCTCCTGCATCAGGGGAGCGAGCTCCTTGAGGTAAGCCTCGTACTGGCTGTCCTTCTCGACCTTGACCTTGACGCCCTCAATGGCGCGGACGGCCGTCGGGAAGTCGTTGCAGCGGCGGGCGGCGCGGATCATGGCCTCGATGACCTCGACGGTCGGGACGAGGTCGTAGGCGAAGCAGTTGTTCATGCCACGCTGTTGCCGGAAGCGAAGCGAAATTTGACGACGAGAGGCATGAAGAGGAAGGGAGGTGCGTGCGTCAGTGGGCGGGATCCCGCGGAAAGGGAGGCGGCGGCAAGCAAGATGGCGGCCGGGCGACAGGCTCGATGACGGCTCGAGAGGCATCATCTCGGCCTGGGTCGCAAGGATAACCAGGCGGACCTGCAAGATGAGGCGAGCTGGACTCCTGCCTGCGAGAGGCTGCGAAGATGAGAAGCGACGAGCCAGAGCGATAGGCGAACTCGGTCGAAGCCCTCCTATGGGAAGGCGTCAGAAGCCCCCCCCCCCCTTTGCTTGAGCCCCGGTCGGCTAGTCCAGCCCTCGTTTCCCGGCCTCATCGCGACCGCACGCCCATGCGAGCAACAGCGCTCGAGATACTCTGCTTTGTGCCCGACCGCCTCTCCCGTCTCGAGCCTGCCCAGAGGTGTGACAGCGACAAGGTGAAGCGAACGGACCTGGACCTCAAACAGGTCGGGAGCGTTGTTGAAGAATTCTTGGTAGCGAGCGTTGAACTCGTCGTAGGTTTCGCTCTCGTGCGAGGAGAATCGGAGGCCTGCAGACAAAGGCGTGAGGTCAGAAGTGCGTGTCAGCTGTTGACCTGGGCCGTGCGCTGCTGGATGATTGGCTGGCGGGGGTGCAGAGGGGTGACGAGGGGAGCTCGAGGCGAGGAGCGAAGTGAAGGAGCGGCGACGCACCGAGCTGGGCGACGGGCCGGAAAGTGGCGGCGGCAGCGGCACGCGGGGCGACGAAGGTGTTGGGCCGGAAGGCAGGGGCGGCGAGGCGGGCGACGGAGCGGAACATGACTGTGGCAGAAGAAAGAGTAGAAGCAATCGAGGGACGGGACGGGTAGCGACAGGAGGAGGAAGGGAGGGGGCTTTGTCGTTGGCCCGGGCTCTGGGCGCTGGCTGCTTGCGTCTCGCGCGCGGGCAGGCCACCGCAAAAATCCGCCGGGCAGCGAGCGGCACCCGCACGCCCAGCCGCCGCCGCACGCACCCGGCCGAAGCCGAGCAGCGATCTCGACGACGACGACGACACGAGAGCTGCGTCTTCACTGGACGAAACAGCTCTGCCCCTTCCCCCTACCTGGTCGCATGCGCTAGGTCGACTCACAGCGATGGCCATCGACCTCGCTGAATTCCACGACCGCGTCTATACTGTCCGTCCTGTCGTCGGCGCCACGCGAAAGGCAATTGCCCGGCCTGCGATGCTGACACTCCCTCTTCCATCTCTGGACCGACCTCTTGATCTGTTCAGATCGTGCGAGCCATCCCTGAGGGAAGGGTCACGTCGTACGGTGAGGCCCGACGCTGCAGAAGCATGCCCTTGCTACCCAAGATCGCAGAGGCTGACCTTTCCTGCCCCTCTTCCACGTCCGCAGGCCATATCGCCAAGCTGGCCGGGCACCCGACGTACTCGCGCATGGTCGGACAGGGTGCGCCCCCGTGAAGATCCTCTGCTCGACGCACTGTCAGTGGTCGCTGACCTCACTCTCGTTGTTTTCCACCAATGCGCCTGTAGCGCTCAAGTTTCTGCAGGACCCGACCGTGCCCTGGCAGCGCGTTCTCGCCGCGTCGGGCCAGATATCGTCGCGCGGCGACGGCGGCGAGGGTGCGCTGCGTCAGCGGCAGGCGCTTGAGGCCGAAGGCGTCGAGGTGACGGGCGGCGAGCAAGAGCTTGGCAGGGTCAAGCTAAGCGAGTGGGGCTGGTTTCCGGCGACCTTTGTGGAGTCCGACGAGGAATGAGTGGGCGGTCGTGCCCAGACAGGTCAATGAGACATGATACTTGCGGGACGTCCGACTGAAGCATGCGACGCGCATGATGACCAGCGAAGGTGCCAGCAAACAGACGTTGGACGCGTTGTCTTTGTTCATCGGAACCGCCGGGCTGGGTTCGAGAGCGAGAGATCTTTCACGCCTGTCGCGCGGGCCGCCTTCCCCACCCCCCAACCGCGTCCTCCTCACCTCGTCCGCCTTCGCCACCTCGCAGCAACTACCCCTGCTTCTTCTTACGCGCCCGCGCCGCCTTCTCAACTCGATCCTCATCCCTCGACACGTCCAATGGAGCCGACCGAATCCAATTTCGCGCGCGCGGCCGCGCTCATCCCGCGCGTGATCTCGTCCTTCGTCCGAGCTGAACGGCCGCAGGTGACGTCCAAGCACGTCCGCTGGGCCGTCGCTCACGAGCTCGGGCTGCACGTCAAGAGCTTCGAGAGCGCGCTGTGGAAATCCAAGCTTAAGGAAGCGACCATCGACTACCTCCAGGTGCGTTGTTGAGCGATCTCAAAGGGAGGATCACGGGGGGCGGGCGCTCTCGAGCCGCCTCCCGTCTTTGCCTCCCTCGCGTCTGCCTGATCCCTCGCCGAGGACGCTGAGACTGACGCGCCGTGGCTCTCTCGCGCCATGCAACCAGGTCCACCCGGACCAGGTTGAACCCAACGAGCCTGCCCTCCCGCCTGCTGTACCATACGACGGCATCCAGCGGACGATTGCCGAGCTCAACGTCGTGCGTGCTCCCTTCGCCCTTTTCCATGCGCGCCTGACGCCGCGCCGCACGCTCGCTGAACGTCTTCCCTCGCTCTCTGTCTTCCCGTTTACCGCCTTGCGCTAGCTCTCGACCCAGCCGCTCGCCGGCTCCAGCACCACCGCAACCTTGGCCTTTGCCGCTCGGACCCCGGTCACCGTCACGCCTCCTCCCGCGGCTCAGGACTTGCCAGCGACAACTGCTCCCGCCGTGCCCTTGCCCGCTGCCGTGCCCGCTCGACAGCAGCAGCAGCAGCAGCAGCAGAGCCCCGCTGCCAAGCCACCCTTGCCGAGGAGGGAACCGGTACCGCCAGCCTGCCGCAAGACCGCGCCGAGTCCCCCCAGCCGCAGCCGCAAGCTGCCCCGCGGGCCTCAATCTGCCTCGCGCAAGCCAGCGTCGTCGTCGTCGTCTTCGGCGCCGACGAACAACAAGCGGCCGCTGCCAAACTCGTCCCCAAATGGCTCGACGTCGGTCAGCCGTTTGCCGCCCCCGGCCAAGCGCCGCGCGGCAGGGCCATCGACCAACGTCCGTGACGCGTCGTCTGAGTCAGGCGAGTCCGAACCCGAGAAGGACGACAGCGGCGACGAGTACCGCTCAAACGCGAGCGTTTCGGACAGCGACGACGGGAGCGCTGACGAGGACGACGACTACGAGCGCGGCAAGAGGCGGCGGTCATCGACTGGCAAGGGCAAAGCGACGCTGACGGGCGCCGACGCCAAGGTTCGTTGATCGAGCTTCCTTTTCAACCTCACTCGCTGCGTCTTGACCAATATTACTAAGGCGCTGGGCTTTTCTTTTGTGTATCCTCGCCCTGCAGGCTGCCGAGCATGTCGATGAACTCAAAGAAATCTACAAGGCGCTCGGCCACCGCAAGACCAAGTGGGCGAATCGCTTCCGTGGCTTCGAGTACGATGTGCGCCTCATTCCCACTCTGCTTGTGCGACGGCTACTTCTTCGTCTCTTGGCTGAGCTTGTCCGGTCCTTCGATCATCCGTCTGCAGTACTATCGCCAGGCAGAATACATCTCGTGCCTGTGCAAGAAGGAGGGTATGACGGAGCCGTTCAGCCTGTCGCAGGCGCGCAAGGTCAAGGTCCAGCGTGAGCGCGACGAATCGGGTGCGTGGTCAAGATCTGCTGTCGTTTTGCTTGCTGCTCCTGCCGGTGCAAGCTGACGACTCCTTTGATCACGTCGTCGGACAGAGGACTATCAGCAATCGGACCGCAAGAGTGCCCTCCGCGGGCGCGACGCGCGCTCGTCCTCGACCGCATCGCAGCCGACGCACGGCCGCAACACGCGCAGCACCGCGCCGCCAGTGGTCGTGCCCAAAGCGCCGCCGCGCGTCGTGCGGACCGAAAAATGGCATGGCGGGCACTATGGTGCGTCCTTCCTTCATCATGCTCGGCCTGCCGCGCGTTCGCAGTGCTAGTCTTATCCAGCCTGCTCTGCTCCATTCTTCCTCGCAGCCTATGTCGAGGTCGACGATGGCGTTTTGCCCGCCGCTGGGCCCGCTCAGCCTGCCAACGTTCGTCTCCCGTCTCCCGCCTCGTCTTATCACGACACACGCCAGCTGACACTCGCTCAACGCACCCTGTCGCGCTCGTAGATGCAGTCTATCCTCGGCTTCCTTGGCGACGATGCCTAGTGGCCTGCCCCTTTCTCTCTCGGCCACACCTCGCCTCGCGCTCCCTTCTATCCCCCGCCCTTACCCCTGATCTGCCGCTTTTGGCCCGATGCAGCCCGGCCCCCTCTGCACCTGGACCTTTCTCCATCCAACGCACTCTTAAGGCTTTCGCATGCAGCCTGAACGGCTACCCGCTTCTTGCTCTCTACTTGTCGTCATGTGCCACACCTGCTCTACTGTCTCCCGTTGTGCGCTGCCCGCTCTGCTGTCTCCTATGGTCACTCCAGCTGCCTTTCTCTTATGTACGCCGCAAACCGTGGCGCTCGACGCGTCGGCGGGCAGATCGGCCGCATCGACGCGTCGCGTCCATAGTTCACCCACCCCCCCCCCTCCAATCCGACCTCGTTTCCATTGGTCACGCCCAAACCGCCTCGGGCCGCTTCAATCGAATCTCCCTTGCGCTCCTCTCGCTGATGCCGCTCTTCTTGGCTGACCACTCGAGAATTTTACCCTGGTCTGCAGCGGCCACACACGGCAAAGACGGATCGCCAGGCACGAACAAGGCACGGCGGCGCAACACCGGTACCCAGGGCTTGTCTCTACCCTCCTCCTCTTCACTCTTGGGCCCCCTCCGAACTCTCTCAGCCAAAGGCACCCGTTCATCGGGCGCCAACCCTTTTCCTTCCGCTGACGCCCAAGGCGGGCGTCAGCCTACAAAGGGGCGGGGGGGGGCACTCCACACGCCCTACGCCCACCCTTCTCTCCCTTCTCCTCGACCTCCCCTGCCCGACTAGCCCGCCCGTCAAGCTCTACAGCCTACCCTCGCTAGCCTACCTTTCCTTTCCACCTCCACGCAAGTTCGGCACCCCCGGCTCTACACCTCAAACGCTCCCAAGCCCTCAACCCCCCCTCCTGCCCCCTTGCCTCGACCGCGTCAACGAACCGCAATCCCGTCCACCGCTTGTCGCCTCACGATGTTCGCCAATCACTTCCAGCCCCAGCCCCAGATGGCGCTCAACGGGTCACAGATCGATCACCAGCAGCAGCAACAGCAGCTCTTGCCGCCCTTCGTCCAGGACTTCAGTACGCTTCTTTGTCTCCTCGCGCGCTCTCCTGGATCTACACTCGACGCTCCGTCCCTGTTGTCCCCGCGCCAGAGGGGGGCTAAGGTCTGACCCAGACTTAGGCCTGCACGACATCACAGTCACCCGGACGTCCTCGCAGGCCCAGGTCATCCCAACGCCGACTGGTACGCTTCTTCGAAGCATTGCCCGATCTGCGCTCTGAAGGCTCGAGCATGCTAACTCTTTCGAACTCTCCGTGCGGCCGATAGTCTTCCTATCGCGATTGGCCCCGACGTGCTCCGAGACACAGCTTACGTCGCTCGGGTCGCCGTACGGTATGGTCAAGTCTGCTCGCTTTGTTCCCAAGGAGGGCGAAGGCAAGTCCTACGGCTTCATCATGTTCGGCTCTGGTACGTCTTGTTCGCGCCAGTCTTTGCTGCATCTCTCTCGCTTGTCTGACGTGTTTCCATGAATCCTCTTCACACTGCTCTCTCAGCAACCCAGGCGCAGGCGTGCATTCTCGGCCTCGGCGAGAAGGGCTACAAATGCGGCTTCGCGCGCGTGCGTCCACTCGGCTTATTTGCGTCCGTTGACTGTACCCTCTGACTGACCCTCCACACTCGACCGCGAGGCAGGAGACACTCAAGGAGAAGCTTGAGCGCCTCGCCGACCCTTACGAGACGAACCTATACGTCAAGAAGTTCGAGTCCTTGCGATTCTTGCCATGGCCTGCGACGAGGTGCTGACGACTGTGTCTTCTGCTTTGCGACAGCCTGCCGCCCAACTACAGCCAGGAGGTTCGTGCATGCAATCTTCCTTTGCCTCCGACGCATGCCGGCTCGCTGACTCGCTCTTCGCTGCTCCTTCTTCGCCTAACCCCCAGGCCCTTGAGGTGGGCTGATTTTCCCTTAGACGGCCCTTCAAGAGGCCCCTGACTGAACCGCGGATTCAACGCAACTGCGACACCCACAGCACCTCTTTATCCCGAACGTTGTCGTCTCGTCCAAGATGCTCGAGAGCCACAACGGCGGCGTCGAGGGCAAGGGCGTCGCGCTTGTCAGGTTCGCCGCGTCCTCCTTTTCCGCCCGATTCATTTGCTTTCAAGGGGTGCGGCCGCTGACTATCAAATGATGTGCGGCTCGTCGCGTCTGCTCAGGCTTCAAACTCGTGAGGAGGCCCACTTGATGGTCGACAAGCTCCACGGCCAGATTCTGCCCGGCGCCAGCGCCCCCCTGGTGCGTCTAGCCCATCGCCTTCGCCGCAGCTCGGAATGCGCCTGACCCAACCCTTATCCGCTCCCTTCATGGCAGGTGGTGCGCTTTGCCGACAACTCGGCACAGAAGGCTGTGCGCGAGGAGGCTGCCCGGTCTAAGAAGATGTCGCCGCTGACAGAGGAGGGCACACCCGACAGCCAGTGGGGCACGCCCCAGACGCAAGTCCTTCTCCCTCGCTCGCCGCTGCTCGGCTCGTTCACCGCCTCTCCAGGGTCTGACTCCACCGCGCTCGCCTCTCCCGCCGACTTCAGCCCCGCCTCACCGGCCTTTCTCAACTCTTACGGTCGCCTGCCGCAGGGCTACGGTGTCAACCCCTACTTCACGGCCCAGCTCAACTTCGCGCAGCAGCTCGCCAACGGCCAGTCGCCCCCGCCTGGCATGGGCTCGCCCCAGGTTGCGCCGTTCGTGCCATCGTCGCAGCGGCTCGCGTACCAAACCATGGTCGGCCAAATGCTCAACAGCGGCGGGGTCAAGACCCCGCAGCAACAGCACCAGCCCAGCATGCAGCTGATGCAGCAGGGCATGCCCGGCGCGTCGAACGGCGGCAATGGCTTCACCTCGAATGTGGCGCCTGTCGGGCTCGGCATCACGGGACCATTCGGCAAGGACCTCGCACACGCCGGCGAGGAGTACGGCTTGCGATGGTAAATCCTCAGCGATGCACACGATACCTTCTCGCCATTCAGCTTCCTCCTTCGTTCTGCGCCGCCCCTCCTGCCTGAAGCCCTCGTCTCTTGTCAAGGCTCGCACAATGCATCCGTCTCTCCAATCGCTACTTGGACTCGCATCCCAGGACCCCTTTGCCCCTCTGTACCCTCTGTCCCTTCGCCGGCAACCGAGCTTCCCCTTGACCTAGGCCTCGCAACCCTTCCTTCACGTTCTGCTGTCCGCGACCCACCGCCCCTCTCCGCGCTTCCTTCTCGCACTCTATGACCGCCTACGACCTTCCCTCTCCCTTTCACCGCCTCGCGATACCGCCCTGCAGCGACACATGACCTCCTTCACCCTCATCTCCGCTGTGGCGCGCGCGCCGATGAGCCACCGGCGACCGCGAGTCATCAGCGAGCAAGCGCACGCGCATGCGAGCATGCATCAGCTCTTTGAGCGACTCACGCGAGCGACGTGGGCATAAACGAGAGACATGTATAGCCCGACGAGCGGAGTGAAGGTCTGAGAAAGGCGACCGCTGGGCGCAGCCGTCCCGCGTCTACTGAAGCACGTCGACAAAAGCGGATCATGCCAGGCACTGCAGGTCTCCGTCGAGCACTGCATTATCGGGCGGGCCCAAGAAAAATGGTCAGCAAGCACCTCTCGACATGCGAAGGAGCGAGCGGGGAAAGGGAAGGAGACGCACTCGCCAAACCGGCTCCGAGCGCCCAACCAAGCTCGACGTCGCGGAGCTGCTTGCCGACCTGTCGCGAGCGCGGATCAGTAATCATGCGGTCAGTCAGCCACGAGGTCATTACGGTCAAGCGGCGAACGGAGGACAAATTGAAATAAACGCACGATGAGCTCACGGTCCAAGCCGATCTCGTAGCCGAGCCCGAGCAGCGCGTGCATGAAGGTGAGGTCGAGGCAGTACTCCTCACGCTCTTCGAGCTCGGAGAGCGCGCCGGCGTTGCCCTTGTAGACCTGCCGCCAGTGCGTCTCCCCCTGGCACGCGTTCTCGGCCATCGTCTTGACCGTCGCGAGCGAGAACGGCGTCGTCTCGTCCGCCGTCGCGTCAAACAGGGGCCGGATGCGGTCGTAGAAGTACGACAGAGCGAGAAACGATCCCTTAGAGAAGGTGTCGATCAGGGCTGGCTGGTAGACGCCACCGAACGAGCAGGGTTGGACCTCGCAGATGCTGTTCATGGGGACGCGGCGCGGGAAACGAGGGTCAGAGCGATGTCGGGCACGGGCGTCGAGTGGGAGTGATTGAGAGACTCGACACGCACGCGTCCTTGGCCATGACGAGCTCGACGACACGCTTGCAGGCCTCGTATCCGCCGCTGCCGCCGACCATTGTGACGGTCGCTTTGGTCCGGCCCGGCGGGTCGAGCTCGACCGTCTTGCGGCGGCCGGCGCCGAGGCACGGATTGGCAACCTCCTTGTCCGCACTGAGCGTCGCCCAAACGTCGCCGTCTTGCGCAAACGACCAGGTGAAAGCGACGAGGTTGTGGACCGAGCGCCGGGCGCGCATCAGGCCGTAGCCGAGGTACGAGTGCTGGTAGAGCGTGAAGTCGCGCCCGCCGAACGTGAGGGCGTACTTGTGGTCGCCGTCGGCGAAGAGGCTGTCGTCCTTGAACGTCGGCTCGAAGACGATCTGGGTCGACGCGCCGCCAAGGTCCATGACGGCGAGCGTGTCAGTCTCGGTTGCTCCCTCGCCAATCTTGTTGAGCAGGTAGTTGGCCGTGATCCAGGCGTAGACGCCTGAATGCGAGAGCAAAGAGCAGCAAGAGGCGAGGTCAGCTTCCAATCATCAGCCATCTGGCGCTCGAAACAAGAGGTATCCAGGCCTGACCCTCGTCCTTGCCGTCCATGACGACGACGGGGTCGACGGGAACGAGCGGGAAGGGGAAGTCGGACCGCAGGTGGTGCTCGACCTCCTTGAGGATCGCGTTGCTGTGCGTCGTGCCGAGCAGGCGCAGGCCAGCCGTCGCCTTCACCGAGACGGGCGTGCAGTCCTGCAGGCTCTCGGGCACCGTCTTCTGCGCGAGCTCCATGAGCGGGTTCAGACTGCCTGCGGCCTCCGCGGGCTTGTCCTTGAAGGACGACAGGCCCGGGCGCAGCTGTTCGAAGACCTCGTATTCGAGCATCGGCGAGGCCGAGCAGTAGTTGAACTTGTAAATGTGGATGCGCGAGCCGGTCGAGCCGGCGTCGATCATGAGAGCGTACTGGACGAGCTTCTTGCCGGGGAAAGGCTTCGTGCAGTACGTCGTACCCGCCGGGTCGGGGTCGTCGGCAGGGCCGGTCGGGCCCTTGGGTTTCTGGGCAGCCTCGGATGCGGGCTTGGGCTTGACGACCTTGGCCCCACCGCCAGCAGTGGAAGGCTTCTTGGGCTTCTGCACTGGCGTCTCGACGTCCTCCTCCTCGGCCTCGGGCGCGTCAAAGTCGGCGTGCTTGGGCGGCGTGATGTCGATCACGTCGGCGCCCCCAGTGTCGGGCTCCTCGCTGATGGGGTAGGTCTTGAGCGGCGTCGGCACTGTCGGTCAGGCGGGTAAAGCAGAAAGCGAGCGGGTCAGCTGGTCTCGCCGGTCGAGACAGAAAACACGTTCGACGCACTCTCGTAGCCGTCGTCCATGACCAGGTCGTCCTGGCCGCCGGCGCTGAAGCGCGCTCGGCCGCTGGCAAGGAACAGCAGCGCGCCAATGACGACGCCGCCGAAGATGGCATAGCGCTTCCAGGCGCCGGCGCTCGCCCGACCGGTCCGGGCATGATTGCGCCCGCCCGTGTGCAGGTCGAGTCGGTTCAAGGCCTCATAGTGGCGCGGCATGGCGGCGTCCGAGCTTTGCGAGCCGGTCCGGGGTTTGCGGCGCTGGGCTGAGGAGGCGGCGGTGTTGTCCGCGAGCGAAGAGACAAACGACTGCGAGAGGCGTCTGGCAGCTGTAGCGACGAAGAGGGAGACACCAAGGGAGGAGAGAGCATAGGAAGGACAGTCAGCCGGCTGTGATGAGACCAAAGAGAGCGAGCGAGACACGTCGTCTTGCTAGGCTGAGGAGAGAAGAGGGGGGTGGGACGCACGCTTGTCTCGTTCCTTGCTGGTAGAGCGCGGGTTCCCGGGCGAGTTGGCTCTGTTGGACGGCCGGAGGGGCGACACCGTAGCAACGAGGGGGAGGGGCTAGGGGAGAGTAGAAGAGAGAGAGGTGCGGAACGAAGGTCGAGGGAAGGCAGCGATAGGCCGACCGAGAGGCAAAAGAGGCGGCACGCGAGGCGCGTGCTCGCTCCCCCGTGCGCGTGTACCAGCCGCAGCCATCCGAACTAGTCATCTCCGCTCGACGCCTGCGCTAGATGATCAAAGGCAAGGCGGCATGTCATCCTAGTGATACAGAGTAAAGCTGTGATTGTGTTTGACCAACAGCAGACAGGCAGGCAAGGCCGGTCATTCGTCGCAGGTCGTGATCTCGTTCTCCCTCCCGCCAGCGCGCGCGCACGCGCCTCGATCCCCCTGAATCCGACGCGCCATCGCCTACCGCTCGCCGCCATCGAAGTACTTCTGAACGGCCGCGACAAGCTCGGATTTGAGGCCCGTCGGCTGCGTGCCAGTGTGATGCCGCAGGAACGGCTTGAGCTGCTTGACGGTGAACTTTCCGAGCTTGCTCGTCTTCCACGCCGCGCGCACGTCGGCCATGTCGGGCTCGTCCTCGTCGGGTGCCTGTGAGGTCGGGGTCAGGAGTCAGCGCGCAAGCAAGGAGATCGACCGAGGACAGGGTGTATAGAGGGCGATAAGACGCACCGCCTTCTGCCGCTTTGAGGCCGGTACGTCGTCGGCTGCCGCGCGCTTGGCAGGCGCTTTGGGCGCCGGCTCGTACGCCCGCTGATCCTGCGAGATCGACGATTTGAACTGGAGGATGAGATCTCCGGCTCGCTTTGTGGCGCGCAAGCACAAAATAATATGGAGGTGGGATCATTCAGTCTGTTGCGCACATTAGACGCAGTCAAGAATCGGGCGAGAAGGGCGGCGCACCTGCTTCATGACGTCGGCGATCGGGAGCGACCGGTCCTCGATCTGCTCGCCCTCGAACTCATCTTCGAACGCGCGGGCCTCGAGCTCGGCGAAATAGCGGGAGAGCACTGCAAGTAAGCGCATAGGTCGCAGGCCGGGTCAGCTCACGTCGACGAGACGAACGAAAAAAAAAATGAGCGAAGGACGGGGACGCACTCGGATTCGGGATGTCTTCGGGGTTGTAGCCTGCGCGGGCGGTGAGCTTTTTGATGATCTTCTGCATGATGGTGATGTGCTGCTGGTCGGCTGCATACAAAGGGGAAGCCGGTCAGCCTTCATCGCGCGACAGGCGGCAGCAGAAGGGACAGGGTCGGGAAGGGTGAACGCACGAATGAGCGCGCCCGCGCCCTGAATCGCTTGCGGATACTCGCGCATGTCGTCAAGAAACGGGAAGCGGATGACATGAATGCCAGGCGGCTTGTCCTGCGAGCCGTGGACATTTCCGGCGGGGATGAACGTCTCCTCCTGGCGATCGTCGGGGGACATATGGCGGTCGAAGACGCGTCAGCAGCCGTGCACGGGGAGGTAGGAGAACAGGAAAGGGAGACATTAGCAAGGGGCGGACCTGCGGGACGAGCGCGCAGATCTCGGGCGTCGAGGTCCGTCGGAACATGCACAGGGCGATGGCGACGAGGTCACGGTCGAGCATGCACCGCATGAAGGCGACGAAGGCGCAAGTCGAGCCGAGCGCGTGGGTCTGCAAACGAGAGCGCGGGGAAGCGTTGTCAGAGCTCGGTGGACAGCAAAGGGACACGACAGAGCGTACACAGCCTTCTTACCTCCTCGGTTGGTCGGAGGAAATACGGCGTCTTGACGTTGCGCTCGAATGAGACGCACGACCGGTTCTGGTAGCCGAGCACGCGGATGCCTGCAGCACGCCGTCAATGCCATCATGGTGGGTCAGTGTCGCGCCTGCGACCAAGAGATCATGGAAAGGAGAGATCAGACAGAGCGTACCAGGCTCGAGACCACACGCGCCGATCTGGGCGATGTCGGCCTTGGTCCACGTGACCTGCAGAGCAAGGCGGCTGAGGTTCAGTCGAGATCGCAGAAGGAGGGGTCATCGAAGGACTCGAAGGATAGAGTGAGGCTGGGACCGACCATGGGCTGTGATGCCGGCGCCTTTTCCCGCTTCCTCAACCCGACGCCCCAAGCGAGGTCGAACTCGTTGGCCGTTGACTGCTCGCCTTCCTCCCCCTTGACCCTGACCTTGCTCTCGCCTCCTTCCCCTCCCTCGCCCTCGTCGTCCGAGGCATCGACGTCCATCGGCCGCAGCCCCGCCTGCTCCGCGTTGGCCTCATCGAGCCGCTGCAGCTCGGAGGGGACGGCCTCGCCGCCGGTCATCCCGCTCTGGAAGACGTACCGAAGCGAGTTGGCCTGCAATGCTGCCGGCCCAATCTCTTGCTGAGGACGAGACGACACGTATCGTCGGGTCAGCGGCGGCCAGTGGATGAGGAGCAGGGCGAAGCAAGGCGCAGAGCACGCACGCCGGCCGCTGCGTCAAAGTACGTCGTCTGGCGCTGGACCTCGATCGGCTCGTCCGCCTCGAGGTTGTACGCCCGTGTGCTCGGCTTCTTGGCCTCCATCAGAATTGCGTACCTCAACAACCCCAGGGGACATTGTGAGCCTCTGTCAGCCTTGCAATGCCAGATGAAGAACGGATGGAGATGGAGATGTCATCGACGAACCCCTTGACGCCGATGACGAGGTCTTCCGAGAGCGTCAGCGGAAGCTTCCACAGCGCACGCTTCCCAGACTGGCGGACCGCCAAGCTGGCCTGGAGGTCGCGCAGGGCCGTGAGGCCACCGAAGGTCGGCGTGTCTTGCTCGCCATCCGAGAACGACCGAAGGAGCGCGGGCTGGCAGACGAGAGGGGGAAGGGGGAAGGGAAGGAGGGGGGGGGTCAGTCTGTGAAAGGGCTTCGAGCCAAGGGAAGCGGCCTCGAAGACGGCAGCGCACCTCCCAAAAAGTGCGCGCATCAAAGTCGTGCTCGTCGGTCGACAAGAAGAACGGGACGACGTCGGCGCCGAGCTGCATGAAGTCCTGCAGTCGGCGGCGGCAGCGGCGATTGCCAGAGGGGACACGGTCAGCGCTAGCACTCAGAAAATCGGAACGAGAGAAAGGGGGACGTACCCTGACTCTGTCAGCTGTCCGCTGGACGTCCGTCACCTCGTCAATTCCAGCGACCGCGCCCCCGTTCCACCCGTTCTTCCCGTTCTTGCCCTTCTTCTTCGGCGAGATCCGCTGCGATCGGGCCGCGGCCGCCGCCTTCTCGGCCAAGACCCGGCACGGATCGTCGTCATCCGTGATGAGGAAGACGCGGCGGTTGCCCTTCTTGAGATTGCTGTCCTCGTGGCAGGGGCCGGCGGCGGGGGTCAGTCAGCTGCGAGCGCGTGGGGACGGAGGGAGAGGGGAAAGAGGACGACGCACGCGTTGCGCATCTCGCTGTTGGCGTAAGCGAACAGGCTCGCGGGAGGAACCCAGTGTTCATCGCCAGGACTCATCGGCGGGAACTCGTGCTTGAATGCGGCCGGGTCCGAGCGCGACTCTGCCCACACGGGGGGCTCGAGGGAGGTCAGGCTGAATGCCCGCCAAGGCTGGAGTGCAAGCGGGGGAGCGGAACGCACTCTCGACCAGCTCCTTAAGGGTCTTGCATTGCTGTACGTCGATTGGTCCGAGCGGGTGCAGGACGTAGATGCCGCTCGGCTCAGCGTCGGGGTGGTCGTCCATCGCCTTGGTCTGCCGGCGTTCGCCATCCGTCGTCGTCGTCTCGCGCGTCAGCTCGAGGCTCACGCCAGCCGCTCGACCAGAACAGCCCCTCCCTCAAGTATCAAAGAGGCGCACCGTGTTGTAGACGACGATCCCGACGTAGTCGGTCGGCGAGACGAGCGCCTTTCGCTTCTCGAGCTGGAAGGCGCAGTCGAGCGCGCCGGCAAAGAACGACGAGGGCTTGCCCCCGCCGTCCTCGTCATCGTCGACGTCAAGGCCGATCGACTCGGCCGAACGAAGCGTCTGCATCGAGGTTGAGGCGTCGATGCAGATGATGACGGCGTCCTTGAGGGCAGATGCCTGGCGAGTAGAGCACAAGGGAAGGGCGGTGGCAGGGAGGCAGGGAGGTCAGCGCGATGTGGGGTGGGGACGCGTCACAGGGTAAACGACGATGGGAGGAGGTACGACAGACCTCGAAAGCCATGAGCTCCTCATCCTCATCCTCGTACTCGTCAAAGTCGTAGGCGTTGCCGTAGGGCGGCATGGCTTCGAGTGTGAGCTTGGGTGAGGTTGGGCGAGGCTGGTCAGGCAAGGTCAGGGCAGGAGAGCGAGCCGACGCGCCGGACAGGTCGACTCGCAAGTGCAGAATGAGAGACCTCCACCTTTGGCCAGAATGCGATCGAGGGAGCGATCGAACCGGCCAGGAGAGAACTTCAGCCCTGCTGCCTGCGCCCGTGCCTACCCACCTCAACCCACACCTCTCCCCCTCCCTACACCAGCACCCCACACCATGGCCCAGAACGCAAAGACGGGCGGCGGCAGCTCATCCGGCGCGGGAGGCCGCAAGTCTAAGCACGCCTCTAACCCCAAGAAGGGCGCGCGATCCATCGCCCCGAAGAAGCACAGCGCCGTCGTCTCGCGCTCGCTTCAGAAGGTGCGTCCCTGGTCCCTGCCCACCAGCTCGCATCGTCTCCTGTTCCGCTCGCAAGCGCCTGACCCACGAGCGATGCTGGAACGGTCCGCAGAGCATGTCTGCCAAAATCAACAACTCGATCGAGCGCCAGATGATCAACGCTGCGTCGGCCGGCAAGCTCAACCTGATGAAGCCGCCGGCGCAGGGCGGGTCGACCGGCCAGGAGGCGACCGAGAAGGCGGCCAAGTGCGTTTCCTCTTCCTCGTTCTCCTCCCCCCGTCCATCCCTGCACGCTCTGGAGCTGGGTCGCTGGGTTTGTACGGGCTGCGTGCAGAGTGCGTGCAGAGTGATGCGCCCTTTGTTGTGCTTCATGCTCCCTCCGTCAACCCGCCCTCGAATTTCGGCCACACAACCACACTTGGCTCGGTCGCTGATGGCTCTCCCTTCCTCCTTCCTCTTCCCACGCACAGGGACAAGGGCGGCGTCGCCCGGCCCGAAAAGACGGGCATCAAGCGGCCAAAGATCAACCCGCACGAGCGAGGCAACATCTAGGCTCTCTTTCCCCCCCTGGTCTCCTTCCCTCCTTCTCGTCACGCCTCGCGCGCTTCAGTCCTCGCTCCCTTCGCCCCTCTCCGTCCTCCTGTCGGCAATCCGCCATCGTGTTTTGCGCTGGCTCTTGCTCGCCCGTGCTCGCCGGATTGGACCACCCATCCGTCGCGGCTGGCCCTTGCGTTGACACACTGCGCCTCGACGGGCGGCTGAGTCGGGGGCTCACTTTGTAGAACCAACCAGCCTGTAACACCACCGCCGTCCACGATCTTCGCCGACTTACCCGCCGGTCGGCTGGCCGTGCCTCTCGATCTGATAGATGCCCTCCTTCCGCTACCTTGCCGCTGCGAGCTCACAGCTCAAGGTGCTCTTCATCCCGAGCTGCTGCCCGCCGGCCTGCTCGCCGTCTGACACTCACCTTTTCCCTTCGAGAGTGCCGAAAAGATCAAGAAGCTGAAGAAAGGGGCGCATACAAGCATCTGCACGTGCACCCCTATCCGTTGAGGCATCGCAGTCGTGATTGTACATGAGATCGTGAAATGGAGGATGCGAGGGAGGGGGGCGCATGTTGCGTTGCGCGGCGTGTCTCAAACGGCGTCGCGGTCGTGAGGAGATCGGGCATGAGCGAGAAAGCGGAAGGGCAGTGACGGAGAGGATGGGTGGTCAGTGGAGAAGGGTGGGTCGAAAGCAGAGTCGCTAATTGTCCATCTTGCCGGCGCCGAAGGAGGGCATCAGAGCGGAGGGGTAATCGGCTCGGATTGACGAGGGACGGCCGCGACTAGCACTCGTGCGACGACTGCCGGTCGCGATCGGGGTGCTTCACCGACGTGACCGACGAGTCGTCCGAATTGACGTCTTCGTCATCGAGCTCGACAACGTCGAACTTCTTCAGCGGCTTGTCATGGGCCGGGCGTTTGTTCTTGATGGTCTTGGGCAGCTGGGTGCGTGGCGGGGGCACGGCCGCAGAGGGGCCGTCATCTGCGATGTGTACCTTGTAGCGGGGCTGGCTGCCGCCGGGCGTCGAGCCTCCAAACGCAGTGGGCGGTCCCTTGCCCTTGCTAGTGTCTGGCGAACGATGCTCGATGGAGGGCCGGAACCGCCGCGCAGGCTGAGACTGGTGGCCGGTCGAGGACGGTGGCTGGTGCCGCTGACGCTTGGCGCCGTGCGACGAGGCGGAGGGCGAGGCGCTCCGCTTGCGCATTCGGGCTGCCGACGTACGAGCGTCGTCGCTTGCGTCCGCGAGCAGGTCCATCTCGTCGTCGCTGTCATCATGTACGGTCGCCGACTGCGACAAGAGGATCCGCTTCTTGCTCGGGCCGCGCTTGACAGCACTCGTCCGGTCTTCGTCGCTGGAATACACAGTGACGGGTGTCGGCGGCGGTCGCGAGGTCGCATCGACTTTCGGCGGCTCGTCGGGAGAGGAAGATGCCGAGCGCTGAAACGTTTGCGTTTGGACGGCGACCTCTTCTTTCGACGGGCGAGGTCCGACCGGAGCGGGCGCGGAAACCCTCGGCGAAGAGGGGCTGTGAGCGGTCGTCGCCCACCGCGGCGGCGCGCTCTCGGGCGCTTCCTGTTCGTCTGACGGCGTCGCCGACAAGTGCGATGCCAGCTCGTCGTCGACCCGACCGGGTGTAGAGCGCTCGTTGTCCTCAGATTGGCGAGGAAGCGATCTCCTGAGACGTCCCAGGTCGAGGGGGTCTGTCTCGTCTGCAGGCTGTCTGTCACCAACTTGCCGCGACGGCGATGGCAGCTGCGAAACGCTGCCCATGTCGGGTGGTGTTGGGGGAGAGAATTCGGGCTCGTCGGACGGCAGCCGCTCAGCGGCAGACTCGGCCGGTTGGGCTGAAGCGGCTAGTGAGGCTGGTGCAATGCTCTCTGCTGGACCTGACTCGCCCAGTTGATCTGCGTCGGAAGCTGGCGAGGCCCGCTGGGAAGGAAGGGCCGAGCCGGTCTGTGGGGGCGGCAGACCGGCAGCGGTCACTTCGGAGGCGGTGGCGGGGATGACAGGGCTTGATACGGGCTGATCGACCTCGGTCGACGTCGACGGCTCCCGACCCTCTACCTTGGCGTGCTCGCTGGCGAGGAACTCCTTCTCGAGGTCGAGCAGCGCCTGCCGGTAGCCTGCCCGCTTGCCTGCAAGCTGCGGCTCTTCCCAGAAAGCGTCCCGCTCGGCGTTGTGCTTTTCCATCGCCTCCTTGAACGAGATGGTGGTCTCGGCGTTGCGCTTGGGCTTGCGGTTGTTCTGGCGGAGGATCAGATATTGTGCGAGGGAAGCGAGGGCGTCAGTCCGCGGAGCCTGCAGCGGAGGAAGGGAGATTCAGGAGCACACTCACTAGCATGAAGTCAACGGCCTTGGCCGGGTCGCGCATAAAAACCTCTGCATAGTGCAGAAGGTACACCCCGCAGCTGCTCTCGTCGCCTTGCCGCGGGACCTAGAGCAGATGACAAGAGTGCGTCAGGTCAGAGGTCAGAGGTGAGCGTGTACACGCTGGCGCGGGGCCCCGGCGCATCCAAAACAGAGCGGCCAAAATCACGCACGTCGACCTTGTCAGCGATCAAAGTGGTCGCTTCGGCAGCAGCGTCCCAGCCCTGGTGCGCGACGCCCTCGGACCGAAGGTATTTGCTGAGGACGGCGGCGGGCTTGACGGTGGCGTTGCCAAGTGAGTCAAGGATGAAGACGAATCCGCTGTTTGTCGGGCGAGAGTTCATGGTCAATGTCTGATTGAACGCGAGCAAGGGGATGGGCAGCTGGAGAACGAACTTCTCGCGCTCGGGCGCGTCGCTGCCGCCGGCATCGTCCAAGCTCGGCGGCATCTCGCTGTCCTCAACCGTGGCCGTCTCGTCCTGCGGCTCCTCCGCCGGCGGCCGTGGCTCAACGACCAAGAGTTCCGAAGAGCCGGTGGAGAGCGACGTGCGAGCGCCGTCCTCGGGCTCGCCATCGACGTCCATGGGCTCTGACGCGAGCGTCGAGGTGGCGGCGCGCGTCGTCTTGGCTTTTGAGGGAGCCGTCACCTTTTTGTCGAGGGGGGACTTCGGCGGCGGTGGGGTCTGCAGCACGGCTGCCGGGTTCACGATGATGGCGAGGTACCAGTGGTAGCTGTCCCGACGAAGCGCGGCGACGGGAGAGGGAGACGGCGATCAGCTGGCTTAATGAGTGCGGTGCCAAGCTTCCAGGTCAATGGGACGAACGACTCGTTGATGGGCACGATGATGTACTTCTTCTTGAAGAGGTCGATCTTGAGCTCCTTCTCCTTCTTGCCCTCGACCTTCTTGGTCGTCCACGAGCGGACGTTCTCCCAGGGATCCTTCTTGGCCTTGAGCACGCTGCAAAACGCCAGAAGGGAGAGATGGGCTCAGTCAGCAGATGCGCGGAGGGGGCGAGGTGCAGGAGAGGGGGCAAACAAACGACGTACTGAGGCTCGGTCAGCTTGAAGTAGAGGAAGGAGCTGAAGATGTAGACGTCGTCCTCGAGGCTCGAGTTGTTGGCTCGTTCGGCCGCGAAGGATCGCCTGCGAGAAGAAGACAGAGGGCACGAGCACGACACTCAGCGCACGGCTCGCATTCGCAAGACGGCAAGAGCAGGTGAGACGCACTTGAGGCCCCAGTCGATGATCGTGTCGTTGAGGTACTCGTCCTTGTGCGTCGTCCGGTAATAGTCACCCTTCAGGATGCTGATCTCGGGCCGACCGGTCGCTGGCCAATTGCACATGCTTGAAGAAGCAGAGGCGCGAGAGTGGGTCGTCAACGAGAGAGCGAATCGTCAGCGAGCGAGCGGGCTGGAGCGCGCATACGGTCTGCGGCGCAAGGAAGACGACGTACAGTTCGTGAGGGTTCTCCGGCGGCGGCTCCCGCGGCGATTCAGCCCTAGCGGTGGTCCGTGTCTCGCGCTGCTTGCCGCGCGCTTGGGCCGACGGGGGTGCGCGAGTTGCCTGAGCCGACTTTTGGGTGCGGGCGGCCAGAGCCGCCTGGGCGCTGGGGAAGTCGACCCCGTCGTCGTCCGAGTCGTCGATCGCAATTGGGCCCAGGTCGACGGCAGCAGCCCTAGGCGAAGCGCGGCAGGATAGAGAAGCCGAGTCAGATGGAAGCGGGGTGGGGGGGGGTGACCACACAGAGATTGAGAAGAGGGAGTCTGGCGTTCGCACCTGGCCCGCGTAGTCGCCGGGGCCACTCGCGCGGGCGCGAGCGGCTTTTTGCCCGAGTCAGGCTCCAGCATCGAGAACATCTTGTTGGTCTGCGCCTTGCTGCACAAGGTAAGCAAGATGGACCCGTCAGCGCACGGGCACAGCGCAGGCCGGCAAAAGGTATCGGGCACGCACGTCATCGGCGTCATCTTGAGCTTCTTCTTCTGCTCGCCGGCATGGCGCCGGTTCTCCTGCAGCGCCGGCAAATTGGGCAGCTTGGCCCAGGCGTTATCGAGCTTCCTGGCTTCCGGGTGAGGAAACTGCCAGACGAAAGTCGTCTCCCGGAAGTCGTCTGCGAGCGCAGGTGGTTGTTGCCAGGAGTCAGAGGCGCAGCGATCAAGGAAACGGGTATATCAGAAGGATTGGCGAGCACTTACAGAGCGCGGCTGGGAGCCCAAACACATCGAGAGTGACGCGCAGCAGACGCTGTTCGCCATCGGAATGGTTGGAGTACTGCAAGTGAACATTAGCGGGGTAGCATCAGTCCGCCGCGACGAGAGATCAGAGGCAGCGGACGCGAAGCAGACGCACCTGCAGCTCATGGACGAAGAACAGCGGCAGTTCGACGATCGGGACGAAGGCGATGGTCGTTACGGCAAGCTGCTCAGCGTGGATCGCCAAACGGCACTTTCGGCTGATTTCGTTGCCGTGGACAAATCTGCACTCTGGGAAGCCGAGGGTCGAGCCGCCGGCCAGCTGCCGGCTCTGACCGCGCGTGGTCGCCGTCGGGACAGAGTTGTGGAGGAAGCCGCCCTGACATGAAAAGACGGTAGAGGTGTCAGAAGCAGCTCTCTCCTCGAGGGAGACCGTGGGGGGGGGGGGGGGGGGGGAGAACCGATAGGAGGCGTGACC